>JAYWMT010000346.1:0-125792 GCA_039090855.1 Macrothele yani | reverse complement strand
ATCATGTACCGTCTAAGTTAGAGTACCATGAAATAGCATACCGCATTTGTTTTTTTTAATTGAAAACTGTAGATTTTACCAAAATTTTGGAATGGTGCCACTTGACACCGGGATTCGACTTCAAAAAACCGACTACCGTCTAAGTCATGGTACCATGAGATAGTATACCAAATTTGGTGGATCTAAATCGAAAACAGTGGATTTTGCGAAAATTTTGAATAGGGGCTATCTTGACTCCGAGCCCCGACCCCTTCCGGACACGGCCTACGCTGGAAATTAGAATTCTGCTCATTTAGCATACCAAATTTGGCGGTTCTAAATTGAGAATTGTAGATTTGCTAAAAATTTTAAAAAAGGAACCCCTTGACCCTGGGCCCCGACTCGTTCCAAAAAATTGACTACAGTTCAAGTTAGAGTACCATAAGACAGTATACCACTAATTTTTGGTGATTCTAAATTTAAAACTGTAGATTTTACAAACATTTTGTATGGGGGCCGCTTGTCTCCGGGTCCCGAACCCTTCCAAAAACCGTCTGCGCACTGAGAGTAGCCATGAGGTAGTATACCAAAATTCGGTGGTTGCAACTTGAAAACTGCTGATTTTACGACAATTTTGTATGGGGGACCCTTAACCACGGGCATCGACGCTTTCCAAATACCGTCTACGGACAAAGTTAGAGTACCATGAGGTTTTACACCAAATTTGATGGTTCTAACTTGAAGACTGTAGATTTCATGAAACATTTTTATGGGGCCCCTTCCGAAAACCGGCTACGGACTAAGTTAAAGTACCATGAGATAGTATACCAATCTTGGTCGTTCTAAATTGGAAACTCTAGATTTTACGAAAACTTTGTACGGAGCCCCTTGACATCGACCCCTTCCAAAAATCATGTACCGTGTCAATTCAGAGTACCATGAGGATAGTGTTATATACCAAATTTTGTGGTTTTAAATTGAAAACTGTAATTCACGAAAATTTTGTGTAGGGGCCCGACCCCTTCCAAAACCGGTCTACGGTCTAAGTTAGAGTACCAGGCAAACATTTTCTGGACCCTGCCGACATTATGTCCGTGTCGAAATTTTGACCGCCATCCGGTTTCATTAGAAACGGGGCAATCCTATAGGATGACGGAAAACCACTTCTTTCAAAACATATTTCATTGCCTTTTCCGAAATTCAGGTGCTCTTCGTGATTATTTTCGTGAACTAACGAAGCATATTCCTGATTCAACCTCTTCCATGAAATGAAGGTAAAGTCGTTAATTGCACGTACATTTTATACGTTAATTTACAAAATTATCCCGTTAATGTTCCGCCGGTTATTTAAGGAAAATTATCGTTTTTAAGAGGTGTCAACGGAAAATTCTGAAAATTTTCACAAACATCTCCCTAATTTCCTTTGCGTATTAAAGAGAAAATGTTGCTCTCAGTCTTTCCGTAGCGATTAATCGGATATTTTCCAGTAATTGGAGCTGTTCGCGGGAATACTAGATATTTGCTTATGTATTAAATTTGAACTGTCTCCACCCATCAGAAGATCTAATTTTGTAGTTCTGTAGCAAGATTGCCTTTCGTGGATAACATATCGCATGTAGATTAAAATACAGTGCGTGAGCATCCTCTCCCTGTGTTGGCTCACTCGCAAGTGTTCAGGGTGTTCGGAAACGATGTATATAATTTCAAATTTGATTACTACAAAAAGTATTTGCGATGCGAATGGTTTTGCGTTTTGTCCAAGATTAAGCAGGTTCTAAAGTTCACAGCTTCTGAAATCAAATACACTTCCACATGTGCTCCATTCATAGCGCGCAGGATGTCGAGACGATAGTCGAATTTCTGATCAAGTACGGTGCAGAATGTTTGGGGTGACATGGATAGCGGCTGCCGTGATACGCGGCTTCTCAGGTCATCGAGGGAGGCAACCTTTGTCCGGTGGACAATGTCCTTAAGGAACCTCTATGGTGCACCACAGGGGTTATGTCTAGCGAATGGGGCGGCCATGTCATTGGACCTCCGCGTCCTATGCACCGACCAGGGAAGTGCCGATCCAATTCATGCACGAACGTCTGGATGACCAATGAGGGGAGCCCCATCTTGCTGCAAAATGACGTCTGGAATTCGCTACAATTGCGGAATGACGAACAATTGTGGTATGCCTAGGTATGTGTCACCAGCTATGTGGTTAGTTCGGCAAATGTGAAATGGTCCAATCACGGGCACGCTGATATTGTCGTTTTTAAGATGTACAATGTATTGCCCTGCATAACGCTACACCAAATATTAACTTTGTAATATGTCTTGTGTGTTCTAGGACAGCATGGGGATTTTCCGAACCCCAAATTCGCCAATTATGCTTGTTGATGGTACCTGACACATGAAATGTTGACTCATCGCCGGAAACAGATTCTTATTAGGAATGTGGGGACATTTATCAAGCGATGAAGTATTTCTACGGCAGACGCTGCACGAGATGCGCTTTGTCATTGGGCGGTACCCTTTGCACCAGCTGCATTTTGTAGGCGTATGGAAGGGAAGGCGTTAGGGTAGCACTGTGTGAACTGTTATGGTAGGTATCCCCAATTCACGTTCGTCGAACGACGACGTCGATGGCCCCGGTTGGCACGCCTGACGCGCAGCCTCCATGGATCTTTCCGACAGATATGGTCTGCTGCTGCTCGTTCCCATTCAAACACACCTTACCAGTAGCTTTGGCATTTGTCTCTACCCACTTGCTGGATACATTCTTGTACTCCTCTTCCTGATATACTTTCGACTTGGCTAAGCGATTTGGACTCCGCAAACCACAACACGCAAGGGCTTTTTCCTGTGGTGTTGCCATTTTCCCTATATTGCGTCACATTGTATATGGCGTCACCTACCAAAGGAAAAATAAAAATTTAGAACCTTGCTAAAACTTGGACAAAATGTAAAACATTCGTATTGGCAAATACTTTATGCACTAATCTAATCAACTTAAAATTTTATACATGATTTCCGAACGCCCCATGCTGCGGTTACCCTAACAACTCGGATATTTAAAGTATCATACGGATAATTTTATGATATCTGTAAGACCAGTTCCATAGTGCTTCCTTTAATACAAAAGCCATCATAGCAATCAAGAGTACATTTGACATGAAGGCGTTTAGTGAAAAAATATTATGAACCAGTACATTTCACCTTTTTCTTTAACATACCTGAAAGTCTATGTCGGTACATAAGATTTCACGTTTAAACATACTCTGTTATTTCCGTAAATTATGAAATGGATGAGATATTTCTCACAAGTCCTACAGAAAAAGAAATATAAATATCTTAGAGATTTTTCGTGAAACATTACTACAAGAAGTAAATTTCATCTATTCTGAAAAATATTTGCAAGTCATTATCAACATAAACATATCTCTAAGTTCCAAAGCATTCTGCTGCACGGAAAACTGACGTTGAAAACAAATGATGCTTGTGATAAGTCCTCTTAGAGAAAAACAATATTTATGACAACTATATTCGAAAAAGAAAAAAAGCTCATACTCAAAATGGCCAAGTAATTGATCCTCATTAATTGCGAAAAATATTTCATTACCTCGTGAATCTTTTCCTCGTCGTTTCGACCTTACACGTGAGCATAATGTGTTTCGAGATCAATCGGTAGCGCTCCAACTTGTGTTGAAGCCGTCTTTGTTTCGCGATCCTCACAAGTGGCAAATGGGAAGAGTTCTTTTATATCATGCGTCAGGCAAAAAAGGCACCCTAAAAGGACTCAACAAGTCTAAAGGGAAGTTTTTGGAAGCTAAAAAAATTTCTCCATAAAAACCGCAAAATACTTAAACAAGGCTTTCTGGAAAATAGATTCAAAATAGAAAACCTGGAATTAGTAACAACGAAAAATCTGTTAGAAAACTGACCTTTTTTAAAATTGAAGACGTAAGCTTTTCGGAATGGGAATTTCGTTTAAGATTCAGAGCCGTAGGAGTTTTTCGTGAATCGTGACTACTTATTTTTTATGGTGTACAATTTAATACAATGGGACCAAACACCAGAATACAGGGTCACTATATTATCAGGGGTGTAAAAGTTTGAAGTGTCCTATCTGTACGAGAAGTAGAAAAAGCAACAGAGAAAAAGGAAAAGTTTAAGATTCGAATAGTTTTCAAAATTTGAAAACATAGTTGTGATTTCTCATTCATAGGGAGTGGATTTCTATGACATGTCATATTTTATCCTAGAAAGTCACATTTTGATCTTTTGGAAAAATGCTAGGCCATGTTTTTGATTAATTTTGTAATAAACGGTATTACGAAATTGGAAAAATAACAACTGCGTTTCGAAATTTTGAGAACTGTTCGAATCTTGAACTTTTCTTTTTCTCGTCTACTTTTTTCTACTTCTCTTAGAAATGGGAGAGATAAGTCATGCTCCCTACCGTCGCTTGAATCCCCTTCGTTTTCAAACCACAACCCCAATAATAATATCGCGAACCTGTGATTTCATCCAGTCGTGGGATATGCGAATGGGAAATGGCGTCATAAGGACTCCACGACTCGCAACCGAACCATTTTAAACGGACTGACTTTCGCGTAAGATTTTTCTTCTTAGTGTCTCGTTTGGATTATTATTGGCATCTTGCCAACCACTGAAACGAACCTCTAGCGCGGTTGTGTCTTTACAAGTACTTGTAAATCAGAGCTTAATGCTCTTTTATTTTTGCTTGCATATTCGTCTTCAAGCTAAGACCGGCGCGGCGGTTCGGTACCATCCCTGGAGGAGCAAGGAAGCGACAATTTTCTGATTGCGATTGCAGCCAAGCGCAGGTGGGACGTTAGGTTCGCGTGCAAAGCCTGCCCCTCAATCAGTATAGTTCGTTTAGCGAACGAAAACAGCTCTTTTTGAGAGCTACAGTTTCACCGATTCACGACCCCGCCGCTCCGACTCCCCCGCTTCTTCCCCCCACTCAGAATGAGCGGGCCAAGTGCGCGATCAGATGAGCGAAGTCCATCTCTGCTCGGTCTTCCAGAACCCAGAAATGGGGACGGAGTGAGCGCAGGTTCGGAGAAAATATTGGGAAGGTTTAGAGAGATGAACGAGCTCTTGGACAGCCCTAACACAAGAGTATCGTACAACGTGAGGGGCTTCATGCGTCCTATCGTCGATCGGAATGCCTGAGGCCCACACCGAAGCGACGGGGTCATGAATCGATGGAGCTGCAGCTCTCAAAATAGCCTTCGTTTCCGCTAGAGCACCCGAAGTGTCAACCAAAGGAACGAGAGAGGAGTGAGCAAGGCGAAGCTAGAGAGCGGACGTTCGCCGAAGTAGTCAAAGGAAAACTGAAGTCTGAGTAAAAGGAATTTCAGTCAAAGCATACACTCCTGGCCAATTTAAAAGACCTGGAAGTGGCTTCAAAATTAATCTGGAAGCGAGGCGCCCAATCAACCCACAACATGGTAAAGCTGGGAATAGGGATCAAGAGTTGAAGAGAGTGAGCAAAAGAGGAATATTAATTGAATGCTCAAAGGCAGAAGGGGTAGAAAAGATGTTAGGGAGCTAAGAGCAGCAAAGGAGACCTGGGACAAGTTCTATGAACTGAAATGACCCATATATGAAAATTACCGGTAATTATCATTTACCGGGACCAAGATAATGAGTTGGAGGATGTCCAGCAGGGCTTTCCTCGTAAGAAAAGTCTAAGCAAGACGCAAGGGTGCTCTTCCTCATTCGGGGTAAAGACAAATCTAAATCTCACTGGGTGATCCAGATTGCTCCAATGGACTTTAGAGCCCTCATTAAAAATGCAGAGTCAATCTTGCCTGGCATGTAATCTCCCCTGCCGGGAATTACCTGAGAGACCCGTTGCTTTAAAAATGCAACGGGTTCGGGCACCACAAGGCCAAGTGTCCCGCCCATGCTCATGAGCTGTGCCCGCTGCATCCAACCGTGGCTATAAAACATTGGAGCCTCCTCATCGAAGCTCCGTGCCCCAACTGCCAGAGAGCAAAACGAAAAATTCCAATCTTAAACTGGAATACATCTCACTCCAGTTTAGAACAGGACTCTCCTTAGTCTAAAGCGAGAACTAGGTATAAGCCATGCAGCCGCATTGACTACGGATAGCTCTAGTAGCTGAAAAGTAACGGGACTGTATGCCTCGTAATGAATGTTTAACGCAGAATGTGCGTTCCTCTGTGTTGTGTCGGTACTGTGCCGATAAAAATGTGTCTATGTGTTTTGTGTTTGTCTGTGTTGTCTTCTGAATGAAAATTGAATTAAAGCCTAGTGCCCCCGAAAAAAATTGTTTGCGTAGCGAGGTGGATTTTCCAGAAAATTCCCGGTGGATTAACCGTCCGTGGAGTACGTCCTCCCCAGTTTGCACCACCTTGCGGTGCGTGTCCGAATCGCCGGTCCCTGACTTTGGTATCGCGATTGCAGATTCGGACACACCGGCATGTTTAGTGCAGAGATCTGTCCATCTATCCTTGCAGAGTCCATTGATTGGACGGAGCAAACGGATGCAAATCAGTATATCCAAGCTGAAAAAGTAAAACTCAGATTTCAACTTCAGTTTGATCTCAACATGTCCCAAAACAAGTGTTCGATGACGGTGTAAATTACGTCATTTTGTTCAAGAGTTTGGGGAGTGAATTTTCAGTAGCAATGGGGATATTTTCGTTTTGTAAATTGTGTGAAATCAAGGTATCGGCTCAAAAGCGTTTTAATGCTCAACAGCAATGCGCTACCGCTAACCATCAGAGGTCTTCTTTAGCAAGATTTTCCTCCGCTGAGAACAGGCCGCTTTTATTTTTCGAAACATCTCCTTCAACTCGCAGGTTCATCAAATACACAGTCAGAATATTGTAAACGACCTCTGTAAAATGATGATTACATCTAATATTCTTATAAGGAACATTAAGTAGTGGTAGTATCAGAGAATTTTTTTGAAGACGTACACCAGTCGACCGATTCCAAGTGAATCAACTCTCATGAAAATCTATATCCCTGTCTGCTATGAATATGTTTTAGGTAAAATAAGATATGCTGTTGCCAATAATAAGAGATACATGTTTCAATAAATGAAACCATGATGTAGATGGAAGATACATAGCTAATGTTATTATCGGAACTCTGAAACGTGACAAGCTTGGTGGAGTATTTGCTTATGACATGCGAAAAATTCTGCAAAAACTAAACAATCTCCACTATTGCAAAGCTCTTCGACGATTTAATGGAAATTACTCTTGGCCAGATGGTGTACAAAGAAGAAACCTCCTCTTGTTTGTAACAGATGCCGCTCCGTACATGACTAAGGCAGCAAAGGGATCTGAAAGTACTTTATCCGAAAATGGTCCATATCACATGCCTTGCACATGGTTTTCACCGAGTGACTGAAGAGATTCGGATTAACTATCCTGATACAGAGAAGCTCATTTCAAATGGGAAAAAAATTTCTTAAAAGCTTCCCGCTTCGCGTGCAGAATTTCAAAAAAAATACTCATATACTAATGGAAAACGAACCAGCATAGAACGAAGGAGTATCATATATTGAACAGTGAATACTAGACTGATGCTGTCTGGTAGTAATAGGAAAAATTCCATTCAAGGGGAATTATAATACTTCGAGGTACTTTCGGAAACAGATCTCATACACTGACGGAAAAAAAAATCCCTACACCACGAAAAAATAGTTGTAGAGGAATGAAATGGCAGCAATACATTTGTATAGGTAACATATTTAATCGATTAAGGTTTCAAGATCACAGCTTAATGTAAGCGCGAGAAGAGCCATTTTAAATGTGAAAATGCTGGTACACATTAATAACCGGTGTAACATCGCCAGAATGTTGACCGCAAGCACGCAAACGTTCATGCATTGTGTCGTACAGGTGCTGGATGTCAGGTTGTGGGATGGAGTTCCATGCCTGTTGCACTTGGTCGGTCAATAAGCAGTGGGACGGTTAATAATGGTTGGGGGTGACGCTGCAGTTGTCGTCCAATGATGCCCATACGCGCGCTCGATTGGTTACAGATCTGGTGATCTAGCAGGCCACGGCAACATGTCGACACTCTGTAGAGCATGTTGGGTTACAACAACGGTATGCGGGCGAGCGTTATCCTGTTGGAAAACACCCTCCTGAATGCTGCTCGTAGAATGGCAGCACAACAGGTTGAATCACCAGACCAACGTACAACTGTGCCGTCAGGGTGCGTGGGTAAACCACGAGAGTGCTCCTGCTTTCATAGGAAAATTGCTCCCCACAGCATAACTCCAGGTGTAGGTCCAGTGTGTCTCGGCCGCAGACAGGTTGGTTGCAGGCGCTCACCTGGCCTCCTTCTAACCAACACACGGCCATCACTGGCACCCAGGCAGAACCCTGGCTTTCTCATCAGAAAACACATACATGATCTCCACTCCCGTCCTCCAATGAGCTCATAACTTGACACCACTGACGTCGCAAACGGCAGTGGTTTGGAGTAAGTGGAATGCACGCTACAGGGCGTCTGGCTCGGAGTTGTCCTTCAAGTAACCGATTTTGTAAGAGTTCGTTGTGTCACTGTGGCAGGCAATTGCAGCTCGAATTGCTGCCGCAGACGCTGTACGATGCGCCACGGCCATACGCCGTACACGGCAAGGTCTTCACTCTTAGTAGTGCCACGTGGCCGGCTGGAACCCAGCTCTTCTTACGGCAGTACCTTCCCTTGACCACCGCTGCCAACAATCATGCACAGTGGCTACATTCCTGCCAAGTCGTTCTGCAATATTCCGGAAAGAAACTCCACTTTCTCGTAGCCCTATTAAACGACCTCGTATTACCTCCGTGAGCTGTTGATAATGGCTTCTTCGTCTTCTTAAAGGCATTCTTGACTAACATTAACAACACACTACGTCGAATCTCAACGATAACTAATGCTCACGAAACGTTACAGCAGCGTATTTACAGCAAACCTTGCTTTTGCATGTTCCGAGGGTCGCTACTAGCGCCACACGTATGAGCCGAGCGCGAAATTTGCATAGACGTCATCTTACCAGATGTACTCTCACCGCCTACCAACTGTCGCTTTCTCTAACACAATCCCTTCTTGGTGTTGGGATTTTTTTCCCGTCAGTGTATGATTAATTAGTTCTTCATCATTAAAGCATATTCAGCAATATTAAGGGTGTTAGACATGTCCTAATATAGTTTTATATGCAGTTCCACTGCTTTGTTCAATCCCGTTCATAAATTCCAAGGGTCCACATCTCTCTCAGAGTTGGTCACTCTGTACCTTGGTTTTCTGTGCGGAATATTGTGTGCGGCTAACTCAAGTTTTTAAAAAGTACATAAACAGATAGAGCTGCAGCCCATCTTTTTTTTTTGAGATAAAACTTTCAGGAAATTTATTTATGCGTTGTCCATTTCTATTTTTACTCCCCTCAGAGCAAGAGTTTAAGCCCCTCGTATGGCCAATGTGGGAGAACAACGTCTTGTTACCTCTAGAAAACAACATTCCTGAAAGGGACATAGCACCTTTGACGCTAGTTCTTAAACAGGCCTTATAAGTAGTGACCTAGGAGATTGGGACGAGGCTACTCTAAAACAATGAGATGAAAGTAACGCAGAAGAAGTAAGCATGGTATGTGTGTTTGTAAAACGTCGCTTCTGTCTTTTTCTTAGAAGCCTGAGAATAGCGATACTTCGTCAAAACGGTAACTATTATAGCATGACCAGTAAAGAAAATAGCAAAATTAATTCTATGAATTAAAAATATTCTACAAGCGTATGATTTGTAAGTGGGAAAAGTAGTGGGACAACTAATCTGTGTTCCCTGTGATTGCAAAAATTATTTAGTGCTATGATGACTGTGTAGTTTTTTTAATTTTTCTCTCTTCGGTGGACAATTGGAAAAAATCACACTCTGATAACGCATGCGTGCAGCAGCACTTCTGGTAGTCTAGGGTACAATTTCAGAAATAACCAGAAATGTAAGTAAGATAAAAAAATGCGAAGGCATAGTTACTTGGATGTTCGCGCAAGCATGGTTCCCAGTTTTACATACATTAAACATTTGAGACGTTTGCATTCTGACCTTAATTTGGAAATCTCGACACACAATATACCGTGCATAAACTGAAGTTTGGGAGGCCGACACCACTCCGAAATTTCATTTTATGTACCGGTCTGACCCGTTTGGTCTTTGATAGAGTGTACTTTGCCACATAGGAAAACGGGCCATTTCTCATAGAAATTATCGACATATTTGCGGTTTCGGCGTAACTACAAACTTCTGATAGAAATGTAAATTCTTTTCATCTTGTTCTTTTAAATGCAAGCAAGAAAAGTTCCCGATACTCAAATATGTATTTTAAACTTCCTCATCTCCGCTGTTGCAACGAATGGTGCCAAAAGCGTGTTTCCTCAGTTTTTGGTTTCGATAAGTTCATAACTGTATTCCATGTAAACCTTTCTCAGAAAAGAAATAAAGTCTAGAGTTTTAGTGGCTCAAAACGCCAGAAATTCTGGTACACATGAAAACGGCATTTGATTTCAAACATAAAAGGAAATAAACCACTACGTCATCGATCCTAGCCATTCAGGGATGCAATGGATTGCAGGTGAGCGTTGCTCTGTAACAACGATCCAATCTTTCGGCAACCAATAAGTTTTATTTATGGGAAGGAAAGGTCAAGGAGACAATTGTTGTAATCACACAAGGTGGCTAACAGGATCAGCTTTTCAGAGAGAAAATATTTCAATATCTCCCTACCTGCAAGTCAATATGCACCAGGAAAGGATTATCCTCCTAACCTCCTCTTCTCCGCGGTAACAGCAACCCATCTGCAAAGCTTTTGGACCACACCAGGCGGACTGACTCATACAAATTTTTTCTGCCGCAAAACATTGAGCTACGTCTATCCAAATCCGACTACTCGAGTCCAGAAAACACAAGACCATTGTGACATTGGAGAAAGAGGAGTTCCCTATTTAAGTGACGTGACAAAGCTAAAGCTTCCGATTAGTTTCCAGTGCCATCGCATTACAGCCCGCTGGAAATAACAAGCCCTGAAATGAAACGTCATGCAACCCACTTTAGTCCCTGTTTTTAGCTATTTGCTTACTTATTCATTATTTTTTTTACTACTGCAGGCAAATTATGTTTATAAGTGCCAAAGATATCGTAATCTAAACCCTACATATCCAATTCAATTTTACACCCACTTATGTTTTTTTACACAAAACTGGCACAAGAGTAAGTCCAGTTTTGACTGAAAAACATCTCCAAATGCAACAAGGGTTTCTAAAGAGGCACTTTAATCAAATGAATAGTAACTGTATTCACTTCTGGTTAACGTTTGGAGAAATTTCTCACAAAGTTGGAGACCATTTTGGTCACATGACAACTGTTAGTTTCAGGGGCCTCCTCTTTGCAGGGGCTATGTGCTATCGCATAAAGTTTCCCTAATGGAAAAAGACCAGGCCCTGAAACGAACGGTCATGTGACCAACTTAGTCCAAATTTTTAGCTTATTATTTGTAATTATTTATCATTTTTACTACTGCAAGCAAAATGATATTTATAAGTCCCGCAGATATAGTAATCTAAACTCCTACACAAAATTTAATGTTACACCCACTTACATTTTTTTACAAAACTGACACAAGGATAAAGCAGTTTTGACTGGAAAACATCACTGTAATAAGAGTTTTTTAAGACACTGCGCTTTAATCACAAGAATAATAACTGCATTCACCTGCGGTAAAAACTTGGAGAAATTTGCACCAAATTCAGACCTTTTTGGTCACACGACAACGGTTCGTTTCAGGGCCGCCTCTTTCCAGTGGGCTACTAGTGCTATCGTGTATGACGTCACAAATGGAGTGGAACTTATTTCTCAAATGTTATGGCCCTGTACTCTCTACACGGCCTTGAGTCCAACCCCTTGCAATACATGGGCTGGTTCAACCAAGATATCAATAGGTTGTGGTCAGAAGTTTTGGTGATGCAATTTTGAATTTTTACGTGAATTCTCTTTCAGTAGCGTTACACTTTGAATTTTGTTTATGCTTCCAGTCCTCGGCTACTATTGTGCAATATATTTAGGTCCAAGTCATATGTACGGGAAGATTTTGATTAGGTTTCTACAATCATTTTTTTTTCTGGTTTTTGGATATAAGTAGTAGAATTGGCAATTTTAATTCTGGATCTTGCCGTTTACTTATCAGGTTCCAGATTTCAATCTGTGTAGCTTCCGATGCTGTCACGAGCGGTTTCTTTACGCTTATGGACAGTAGATCCACTAACGGTAATCTTTATCCACCACGATTTGCTATGTGAACAGGACAGACTATCAACAAACGAAAGTGAAATGTAATCGAAGCTACCATCATGCTTTTATTAAAGCATTTTATCATCTGAGCTTTCACTTCAGTTTAAACTTGCAAAGTTTCCTGTTTGTCTGACCTTGGCCATGGCGAGTATTTACAAGAAACATGATCAACCGCTTAAAGGTATTGGATTCAACCTGCAAAAACTCATGTTTTTCCCATGGCAAACTCACTGTTGATTGTCCACAGTTGGTAAAAATAAAAATATATTCATTTCCAAATGAAAGAACACTCAACATCCTTTACCGAGAGGATCTTCAACAACTAAACTACTTTTTTTCAGAATAAGTGCACATTACTCTATTAACAACGCTGCAGAAAAATGTGGATGCTGCAAAATTTATCTAATTTGTTTTTCCTTTTCCTATCTGGAGTTTAACAACGGTAGGGATAAACTCAATGGGGTGTAAACTGACAGTGTGGGGCCTGTCACAAATTTAGTATCCTGATCACAGGGAAGAGAGAAGGCCTAGAAAGGAGAGACAAGCACACACCAGCCATGCTTCATCGTTGACCCGAATCCACCCTCACTTGGATAAAACGGTCAAAATCCAGCGCTTAGACCAATGCGCCATTTTGAATTTCCTAATTTCGCAACCAAAAGTAAAGACTGCTGTTTAAGTCAATTGTGCCGCCACAAGTATTAATTTTTGTTCGTTTGTTAATTCCTTAATTCTTTTCTTCTTGTTAATAGATCACATGTCAATGAAATGTTTTCGTTACACAATTTATGAAATTCAAAATTTCCAGCTAAGCTTGGGAAACACTGACCCAGAAATTGATAAAATCCATAAAAATTGTTCAAATTTACTAAATGGTTATTTTCGGTACTTAGGAAATTCTGGCATCTATGAAATCAGAAATCCTACGGTTGACTATTACAAGTAGCAAATCATGTATAATGCAGTAATGAAGCGGAACGTCCAAGAAAGTTGAAACGCTAACATTGTCGTTTGCTGCCCTATCTTTGAAAGGAAATTCCTTGCAGTTGTTTTCTCAGTTGTTCATCTTGTCATCCAATTGTAGACTACTAGTACTATTTAAGCGGTATTCCATTGTATTCATTTACTCATCTTTTTGTACAGGATATTTTTGGTGACAAGGCCAGTGGCTTCTTTAAAAGGTTCACTACTCATCTGGAGTCAAAATGACGCATTGACGGAGATTCCGCTTGTTAGCGGAATTTCTTTCCAAGCGTTCTGCACTCGTTAGCACTTGCAATTTCGTGCGGCTGCTCATGCGCCAAGCCACTTTCACCTTCCACTCCGGCATGCTACTTTTTCGTTTTGCATGGTGTAAAGTAAAATTATCGTGAACCGTGCAAGATCCAAATGGAAAACGGGTCCTATGAACTGATGAGTCCAGAAAATACACTATCCATCAGATCTCATAGCCGTGTGTGGGTATGGCGGCATTTACCGCAGTGTACTGTTCCTATGGTCAAGTATGGAGCTGGCAGTGTTCTCGTGTGGGGGTAAGTTTTTCGTGAAATGTGGTCCCGGCCCATTGGTTATGTTGGACAAACCTGTTAACCAACATGTCGCAATCCTTTCGATATTCTGGACAGTTATGCTCGGCTGTAACAACTCTGTGGCAATACTATGGAACCGGGTCTTGTTGGTACTAGAAGGATAATGCACCCGTGCCATAAAGCAAAGACTGTTACAAAGCGTGGTTTGACGATAGCTCTGGTATGCGGTGTATGGAGTGGCCATGCACAGAGCCTTGATCTGAATTCTATGGAGCACCTATGGGATGAACCACATCGCCGCATAAGATGTTTTGAAGCAAGGCCTACTACCCCTAATCAACAGTTAGCGGCACGCAATATGTACTGAGACTGAAAGCGCATACCTATCGCTGTGTTCCGGGAAACCTTGTCGAAAGCATGTCTCGAAGGGTCAGTGCATGCATTAATTCCAAAGTTGGACCGACACCGTACTAATGTATGTTAATAAATGCTATGTTGTGTTTTTCTTCTAGGTGTCCGGTGACTCTTTTGGTCAATATAGTGTATATTGTAGGTCAAAGCAGATTTGTCCGGGTTGAATCCAATTATTTGACGTCCAGGTCCAAAATGTTTGGACCTGTTTATGCAACTTTGATTCCAGCATTGTCCGACATGTCGTCCCACAGTAGCTGCAAACATAAGGCGCTACAATCTCAACTCGGTATCTGATAGCATTGAGTGGAACCCTTGGAAAATTGGAGCAGACCGGTTCGTCCGTTAGGTATTATTCCTTCCCACACCATACAACCATTGCTCCACATGTATCCCATATGTATCCTTTTCTCGGGTGTTTGATGGATGGCAACGTATGTCATGTTCTCTTCAGATGAATTACACGTTGGGAATTCGTTTGCAACCAGAAACGCAACTCATCTGTTCATGTGTCCAGTGAAAATGCTCCTGACCCAACATAATTGTTCTCCCCTGTGGGAAGATGTTAACGACAAGAACGCCACTGGTCTTTCTGGAATAAAGGCCGCTTTCTCTGAAGCATGGTGGTCATTCTGCCAGCGGCATACTGATGGATGCCAGTTGATGTTGTCAGCTCTGAAACCAGCTGACGAGCTGTCATCCTTCTCTTTGAGTCTTGCAGTTAAGCGCAGGAAAGCTGTTGTCGAGGACAGAAGTTGACCTTCCAGACGACCTGCTTACAGGTCGGCTACGAATACTTCCTGTCTATTTTCGAACTATTTCCAAAGCCCATGTTGACAACCATTCCGAGACGCACTTTTTTGAAGTCAACTTTCCACCTCAGTTTAGAATCGCCCGCGATCGCATATCATCGCATCATTTTCAAGACAATATGTCTTTCACTGGCAATTTGACAATAGCGAATGTATTTTACACGCCTTTCTTCCTTTCTGGCCTTTACGACTGTTGGCGTCTTAAGTCCATGTACTAACGCCCAATGGAACGCCATACGCGTGCCATCATGCCGTCATATTAGGTGCTTGAATTAATTCCCGCTGTTTTTTGTTACACAAACACCTGTGTGTTGCCACAGAACGGGTCAGTATAGCTCATATTCAAAGTAGCATCCAGTTGGCAGCTACGACCCTTCCCTACCGTTGGGGTAACAAATGGAGTCAGCGGTAGAAAAAAATGATACAGAGTTCTTTTCCAAAGAGAACCATCTATCATCGAGCCAATATTTTGGGTATCCGCGACAGAAAGGAAGTGCTGCTCTGACAGGCCATGTTGTAGCGTCCGGAACAAATCGAAGTCCGAGGGAGCAATGTCCGGGGAATAAGGCGGGTGGGGTAAGAAGCCCCAGCCAAGTGCCTCCAAGAGTTCCTTCACGGATTTGTCGTCATGAGGTCTAGTGTTGTCGTGGAGAAAATAACCTTGTCATGTGGGATCCAGTTTCCGAGTTCTGGATCATTCCCATTTCCTTTAAACGTTTGCTAACCGTTGACTCATCGACCCGTATTGTTTAGACAACTCGTGGAGCATCTGACATGCATTCTCGTCCAATAAGGCTTCCAATGCGCCATCTTCGAACTTTTTCGGCTGTCCAGGGCGCTCTTTGTCCTTTGTGTCATATTCGTTGGCTTTGTGAGCGTCCCACTCTCTGCATGTTGTTTCCGACAGAGCATGTTCCCCATAGGCTGCACTCGCAAACGATGACTTTCCGCTGCAGATTTCTTGAGATGAAAGCAGAAGAGTAATGCTTCCGCAAGGGCTCCTTTTTGGTACGAAACTCGACATCGTGAATGCGATACAAACTCGTGTTCTGTGCCCTCCGATCGCGTGTCACACACTGCCTCGCCCAGACTACGGACGGCACGTGCGTGCGCAAGGGAGGGCACGTGTGGCCCGGGTCACAGCGCACCACTGCTTCGCTCTAATAGGCAACAGCGGGAACTAATTCAAGCATCTAATATATTACTGCACATATTATACTCCGAGTCAACCTAAGAGTTTACCACTATGTAGGTTGAGAAACAGCTACCTGCGCTACGAAAAGTAGTCCCTAGAGTTTAGAGCGAAAAGCAAGATAATAATTGTTCAGGATCCCTTTCTGTTTGCTCAGCAATTTATCAGAAAAACTGTCATCTAAAAATGTTCTAAAAGTTATTGCGCTTTTGGAAATAAATTTTTCATGAGAAATTGTCGAATCAAGAGCTTCGCTCTTTCGGCTGTTTCTGTCCATTTGGGATATGATATAGACAGGGGGAAGGGGAAGAAGAACTCTCCCAACATTAACAACACAGGGACAATAAATTGACATTCCGGGAAACTCAAAGGGTTTGTTTCTTGAACAGGCGGTAGGGGAAACAGTTCGTCCTCCTCCAGATCCCCACTGCTTGTGAGACGTGTGTTGAGACAAGAAAGGAAACGTTAGAAGATCACATCAACACGGACGGATACCGTTCTTTGTTTCCACGCCTTTAACAACATTGCAGTTTTGGGGTGAATTTCAATATAGTCAGAGCAAAGAATATCTAACGCTCAAAGAAGGTCAACTCTCATAGAGATAACGTAAAACAGGCGGCAACAGCGTCACCACATCTTAACAGAGAATATGCTATGCTGGAAAGTTAACGTTAAGGAGCAAATCACGTTAGGGGGACTACGGCAGTAAAGCTTTTCTTTGATCCACGATGGTTTCCTTTCATCTGATGACTATTTGCATAGAGCAGTTTTTTGTTGTTGCTGTTTTCTGATATCCCGCCCATCCCTTATTTTGGTGAGAAAAATATGCAATAACATTGGCATTACTATTTAAATAAATTTCAGCAAATATTACAGTTAGGCTTAAGGATCCGAAGAAAATGCAGACATTCCATAGTATTTGGCATTACTGAAAATGCTACTGAAGAACAAACAAAAGCCTTAACTAACCCGATTAGGGTAACAAAATTAACATATCCGATTTTCGAAGTGATTATGCTACCGAGAAGGTAACAATCACGTGCTGTGAGTAGCTCGGCTGACTGTTCTTTACCCAAAGAATTTAAGTCAACAGAAATACGCATGCGCAGTCTGCTCTGTCTCATCCAGGATCAACCTGTATGTTGGTTTCTGTGCACTGCATTTTCCCTTTAAGATATGGCGGGGCTAGGTACTTCTCGCTGAGCCCTAACTTCTTGTCGTTAGATATTCTTTGGTCAGAGTGTGTTGCACTCAAGGGCTCGATTAGAGCGATATCTCATCAGAAAACTGCGAATCAAATCGATCAGAATCGCGCAGCCGACATGACTTTGCATCGCATACATCAGATCAGATCATATGAAGATGATTTTAGGAAGGGAGCGTCTGACCCCAGGTCTTCAACAACCCTCAGTAATAGGAAACTAGGGAGATTTGGGCTAGATCGTCCGATCGGAAAGTGACACGGAAGCGAAGCAGACCTGTTTTATTACCGAGGATCAGTACCCGAGGCACGGCGAATTTTTAGTGCATCGATCGTGAATTTCTTTCCGTGGCAGTCAGGAACGTTACCCACTAGAGCCACCCGCGGCCCCAGTAAGAGCTTTTGTGATGATGAACTTCAGTGAACTTTTTGAACTTTTGTGGTGGTTACTATGGCCCTTATACCAATAAGACGTTTTTCCCCAAAGAGGATTTCCTCTACTTTTTAGAGTGTTTCGGCGGACATAAATTGTTCTGTTAATAGGTGAAGCTCAAAGACCCAAAGAAGAGAATCAGTCATAGATTTCCAGTCTTGACAAGTGATACAGTAAAGTATCTGAAGGTTTTAGATGTGGCATTATAGCCAAAAGATTGTGATTCCCCTAAAAGATCTGGTCTGGATGAAATTAGTCGCATGATTAAACATTTTGCCTTATTGGTCCAAGTGAAGAATGCTGGGAGCTTAAGGAGTTCTGGCTCCAGAATATAGAAACTTTATCCAGAACCTTTGCGGTTCTTCATTTTAAAATACAAATATCTACTGTAATATTTCTCATCTTTTTGAAGTACTTCCAATTTGCTAGTGCCTTATGCTATTGTACAGGGGAGGGGGGGGTCCTACATAAGTCGCAAAAGAGTAACTTTCGCAGCAATCTTAGTGAATCTTCGTTGGAAAATTTAATGCGCATGTCTGTTGAAGGACCATCAATGGACACATTTTCACTTGATAATGTTGCAAAAATTTCTTTTTCCGAACCGCGTAGGTCCAACACACAGCCATATGGCAAAAGAAATATGTGTGATGTTGAAGAGGAGCAGCACTAAACAAGTTTCTAAAATCATGCAATGCATTGATTATGATACGGTTTCCAACATACCAGAAATCATTACGTCAAGTTATGAGGGCAATGGCTGTAGAATAAATCTCGCTCCTATGCCCTGACCTTTGACCCCATTTTGATGATATTCAACAGAACCTGTTAGGTATACTTCCGGAATAGCATGATCAAGTTTTGTCTCAATCGAAGCATTTATACGTAAGTTATAACGCATATGGGCAATGGAATGGATCCCGCTCCTATGTCCTGACCTTAGACCCACTTTTGCCCATTTTCAATAGGCTTCGTTTCCAGGTGGTCCTCTACCACATACTAAAATTTCATCGAAATCGAACAATTGTTACGGGAGTTATCGTGCGGACGGGAAGACTGACAAACAGACGGACAATGCTGGAGCACTTGCGCATCTTCAACCTACGGTTGGAAAGCGTAGAAAAAGGTAATAAATAAATAATGTATCTCAAATTTCGTTCTATTTAGTTTGTTTTCGAGCAGGTACTGGGGTGTTACCATAACGTAATGTCTTAATGCTAATCAAAAGTTTCTCATTGCTACACGAAACTTAATTTCTATAGCAAATATTACAAAATTTTTTTTCGTAAATTAAGCCTGTTATACTCCCTGTCAAAGTCTGAGACCACATGTTTAATTATTTTACTTTCAACAGTGAAAAAACTTTTATAATTACCTTTTGTGCATGAATTCAGTTAACAAAATTACTGAAATAATTCTGCTGACTGAAGAGTTTAAATTTTGTGTAACGAGAATTGTTTTGTACATGAGTTTCGTTAACAAAACTACTGAAATAGTTCTGATAACTGAAAAATTCAAATTTTGTTTAAAAGATAATTGTTCTTCCTCACGAATTCATACTTTATGATTCTTGAGGACAACTGAAAACAAAATGCGTTCGGAGAATCAAATTTTGAGTAAGGTTTTACCTTCCGTCTTATTTCTAAATCCAACAATGAAATTAGAATAACATTTTGGTATGTTTTGTACACTGCTTGGGGTCCAATTCCATTACGCGTATTTATTAGGTTTATTAATACTGTGATAAGTAATATCTATTTTGATAAGAAGACAAAATGAATACATAATACTCCAATTCCATCTAAAGTTCAACAGAAAGCAGTGGGAAGTATTACCAGTAATATTCTTGAAAAATAAATTATAATAAAAATATTTTCCTATGAGAAGTAGTCATCTCTTTCTAATTCGTCGAATATATCTGCTACGCGACTTAGTATTCCTCCTAAGTTGTGCATTTCCCTGATTATGGTTTGTGTTTATTTTAATTAGGCGATGATTTGCGGTGTGCATTCAACATTGGTGTTTTAACAAACGAAACTAATTTTCATCGGCATGTGATGTACATCTGCTGCCACCACCGAGCGCAAGTAGAGGTGGAGAAATGTCGAATGCTTTGACTTTCGATAGTCAAAACAATAACTATCGATAGTGTGTTGGCAAAGTTTCTCGGAAGAAAATATTTTTTCCGGGATGAAAAATTATTTCTAACAAGTTTTCTTACTTTTCCGGATTGCAAAAAACGATAAACTTTGAAACTAACTTTTTTTTTTTTTTTTATTTTGGAGTTTAACGAGCACAGTGAGCAACTCGATGGGCTGTAAGTAAGTATTCGCCCATCCCTGCTTCAGGGCCATTGGTTTCAGGGAAGGGAGAAGCTAGTGCTGTAAGACAAACACAACCAAAACATCTCTTCCTCACGGGATTCGAATCCGGGCCCATCTCGGACGAATGACCAGAAGCCTACGCTTAGACAACTGCGCCACCGCGGTGGGGAATCTACGTTTTCACCATTTTCTCCCGAAGTGAGTTAGCAAAAGTCACGAAAAAATGTTTTGCCTAAAGAACAAACTAATTCGTGGCTCCTTAATTCTCAATTTCTGTTTGTACTATATGATTTTTTTGTTTCTGTTCACAAAAGCTAAAGAAGAAAATTCTCCAGTTTTGTATGCAATTTTTTTTCTATCGTGTTTAGCAAAATTCAGGTAATAATTCGTGAAAAATTCAATAAATAAAGTTTGAGTGGGGATGTTCCTCGATTGTTTTTTTCTGGGATCATTTAAAACGACAGCAGCTGGATGCTGCATTTTTAAAAATGTAGCCTTTGCGGAAGAATGACGTAATTCTTCCGCAGAGGCTACATTTGGCGTAGACCTTATCCTTACCAAAAGAAAAACAAAGTTGCACAACAGATGTTTTACTATTACCCATTATTTATTACTGATTACTTACTCTCAACAAATAACTCTTTCAGCACCTGACGTACCTTTAAACTTCGAGTACAAACAACAAGAACAATGCTTCGGACTTCGTCTTCATGCGACTGAAAGGTGCCACCCAGTGCAAAAAACCGCATACCCTCACCGTTTACTCTTTTTATTACAGTTAACTTTAGTTTTGCATTGTCATCATGTATCAATATGGCTGGGCTCAATGTTTTCCACACCGAGTATAAATGAAGTGAAAATGAGCATTTTAGTCAACAAAGCCATTGGTAGAAGCCGGATAGTTCGCACCATCGTGATTTACACTTATAGCATTGAAAAACGTAAAACTATCGATAGTTACAAAAACTACCGATGTACTGAGATGGACCTCCACCTCTAAGCGCAGGTGTTCAAACTAGGGATGGGTATATCGGTGGAAATTTGCGATGTAACGGTGAAGACCTCGCTGTTTTTGACGTAGGACTTCGTCTAACGCAGCGCATAGTATGTGGCAACCTACGGCCGACCGCCTGTCACAAATTATTGTAGTAACCGTGGCCGAGCAATTATTTATAATCCTCGATTACAAGGAGTCGTCCTTGGTCCGAAGACTAAATTCTCATGGGCAGACACTTAGACTTCTAGATAAGACAACATTCATCTGAAAAGAAGTCACTACACTGCTCTGACTTCACACGCAAACAATTCATAGCCCCCTGGAAAAAATGCCCTAAAACGGAAGGTCATGTGACCAATTTTGTTCGTATGTAGAAGATTACAGGAAGGGAGTATCTGACGCCAGGTTTTAAACAACCCTTAGAAACATGAAGCTAGGAGATTTGGGATAGAGTCCCCGACAGGAATGTTACACGGAAGCGAAGTAGGAATGGGGGGCAGCGCCCATTTTAGTGGATCGAACGTGATGTCCTCTCTGTGGCAATCACGAACGTTGCTTACTAGGCCAACCGCGGACCTCCAAACTCATTAGTTTTTCAGCTTATTACTTGTACTTATTTATTGCGTTTTACTACTGCAAGTAAATTATGTTTATAAGTGCCACAGATATAATAATCTAAACCCTACGCAAATTTTAATATTTCACCCACTTATGTTGTTTACCCAAACTGGCACAAGAGCAATCCAATTTTGACTGCAAAACATAATGGAACAAGGGTGTTTAAGAGACTTTAATCACAAGAATAATAACTGTATTCATTTCCGGTAAAAACGTAGAGGAATTTCACAAAATGAGACCTTTTTGGTCACATAACCGTTTCAGGACCTACTCTTTCCAGTGGGCTATGCAAACAATTTAATGGATTGTATAAATATGCTGAATTCTAGGCTATATATAAGCAAATCTATTGTTGGTGGAGTGGTCTTTCCTGGAGTAAGAGCTTTTGTGCGCTTAAACCTTACAGTTTAGTTCACTACATTAGGTAATTGCCAATATTCAATTTTTGTCGTAAACGTAAATAGATAGATAGATGTTACTTACAATTTGGTGGGCACGATGATGCATGAAAAAAATGCATCCGCGGCCTAACAGGACACAGCCCACTGGAAAGAGGAGGCCCTAAAACGAACCGTTGTCCTGGGACCAAAATGGTCTAAATTTTGTGAAATTTCTCCAAGTTTTTACCGCAAGCGAATACAGTTATTATTCTTGTGATTAGTCTCTTAAAAACCCTTATTCCATTATGTTTTCCAGTCAAAACTGCTTTCTTCTTGTGCCAGTTTTCTGAAAAAAATGTAAGTGAGGGTAATATTAAATTTTGTGTAGGGTTTAGATTACTATATCTGTTGCACTTATAAATATCATTTGCTTACAATAGTAAAAAATAATAAATAATTACAAATAATAAGTTGAAAATTCGGACTAAGTTGGTCACATGACCTTTCGTTTTCAGGGCCTGTTCTTTACAGGCGGTTATGCATGTTACACGGACTGCTGCGCTGGGATTCAATCGGAAGCCTTGGTTTTTCTGTGACGTCTCGAAAAGAGGAAACTTATCTTTCCAAGTTATGACCTTGAGTTTTATATAAGAGCTCGGTTTGATTCGCTGAAGAGTTAGAAGCTTGTTTCATTCTGTAAGTGACGATCTTTTCAGGGGGCCTTGCTTACAGAATTGGTGACGTCACAGTCACCTGCACTCCAACAAAATTGTTGTAAAACACTTCGATGCTTCCGCTCCTTGCAACTGCGTTGACCAAGCCTTAACGAGACGTAGTCAAACACACAAACACATAGCTACACCGGAGAGACTTTCCGTTGTTTTTTCACAGCCGCACTGGTGGTTCCAGATAAGCAACCAACAGGTGGGTGGGGAGCTATTCGTAGCCCTTTGCGACTCTCAATAATGTTCCTCCTGTTAAACAGGGAGTCCCCTAGCTACCGACCCGGCATTTCTTTAATAATATTAACACCAATGAAGATATTGCAACCACATTTGAAGAGGATTTACCTCATCTGTGCGAAATGTGATAACATGTGCTGGATGTGCCCACCATTAGAGTCCAGACAGCATTGAACCCGGCGCTGCCAGCCCGCTAGCCGGGTTGCGCCTTAGTGGCAGACACATTCCTAAGTGTAGCGCCACTGAGGAGCAGTCTGCTAGACAGCCGGACGTGCCTCTCTGCTGCTTTCTTATGCCATTTTCGCTTCACTCTATATAGTTTTCATATGGCCGAGAGATGTCAGCACATCAGCGCTCACCCCTCCTTTAGCTCAGGAGTAGTACTGACGTGTTTTGTATGGAGAGCCCATGAGTTGTTTAACGTTTTCTTTTTTAATTTTCGGGAGAAGGGGGTTTGAAATGTGGAATTGAAAGCATTATGATGAAGTTAGGAGGGACAAAAATATGAGGAATTTCCTAAATATTAGAAAAATATATATATATATGACAGATCACATACTATTTTATCAGACACAATATACGGCAAACAACATTCTGGAGTATTTATTCCAACAGAACTGTCTTATTTCAACAGAACACTGTTTTGAGGTCTTACTTCGTGTCATTAGGTAGTTCTTTGCTAATACAAAATCACTCTTTTTGATTTATTTATTTTCTAGCTAAACCTTTTCACATTCACAAGGAAAGAAACTTGATCGTCAGAATAAATATTTCGGTGTGGAGACATACTTTTTATTGTTAAAGGTCCTTTTAAGGGTAATAGAAAGGACCTCTAAAAAGGTACTTTTTTGTACCCTTATATACGCACTTTCACAAGAGCACGAATCGTGATGGGTACTAGTTTGACGTGCTGCCACCTATTGGCCGATACGGAGTATGTATTCAACTAGCTATTCATTGAAGTCGCCCTCAATTTTAATATTAAGATAGATTTCGACTTGTATTCGCCTGAGAAACTGCATATATTCTTTATGATATCGTGCACAAATTTACTTTACCGATTATTCAATATGATCATTTTTCATGTATGTTACGTAGCCTCACAGTGAATTTCTTAGGAAGCAGAACTTCCAACCATAAAACTTTCCACGAGATAATTCAATATGATCATTTGTCACATATTTTAAGTAGCCTCACATTGATATTCTTAGCAAGAAGAACTTCTTCCGGTAAAAGACAGTGTTCCTGTCACATGACTGTCCTCATAGGCCCCTCCTATTCGCAATCTGCAAAGTAGCTCTGAACCAATCGCGTGGCGGAAATCGCCTTAATCGCAATTCCGTACATTCACTTGTGAAGTACGCCTACCGCGTATGTACGAAAGCTCGAACCACTCAATATCCGCCGTGAGTTGGATGGGCACGTTAAGACGTCGAATCCCGGTTACTGACGACCCCTGTAATAAATAAGGGCGTCTTCCTCCTCCTTTCTACTTCGCTTCCGGTGTCACTTTCCCTATCGGGCACTCTAGCTCAAATCTCCAGTTTCCGATATTTGAGGGTTGTTTAAGACCTAGGGTGAGACACTCCCAACCTAAAATTCTCTACATATGATCTGATCTCAAGGTGAAAACAAAGTGAGAAGGTACTTGAGGTTTCCCCTATACTCGCCAAGAATTTCTTCAAGAAAGTGGAAACCGACCCTAATGGACATGTTACGGGTGCGATTGACTAAGATCCCAGTTAATTTCTGAAGTATCCCATAGCTTAGTCAGCGATCATTGTTTTCCCCTTTGGGTTGGGCAGCACTATTGAGCACTGTTTCCTCGGCTGGAGGCTTTAAATCAAATGGGGGACTGGATCGGATGGAGCGTAAGTGCGTGAACATTAGTGGGTGCTAGACAGATCGCCACCTTCTTTTCTTCAGGTTGGCATTGAGATGGTAAATATTGAGTGATGCTCCGGCTTCCGGATGTGGTCTCGGTGAGTTTCAGTCCCTCCGAGGCCGTCGGCGGTAGGGTGGTGTTGTGATTCACAGTGATGGTTGCTTGGTTCCTTTAACCTTCCTCTCTCTCTTCCTTCCCGCCCTGACTGGTGACACGGTTGTGGTTCGAATGACATGCCTCTCTCTCTCTCCGTTCACTCATTTTTCTGTTTATCTTTCCTATTAAGTTCACTAACTCAGATCTTCTTGTTTCATAATTCTAAAGGTAGTTTTAGCCTAGGGTCAGACACTTCCTTCCTAAAACTTCAAACGTCAAAGATGGAGACAAAGCCCGAGTGACCCAGTGGTTAGAGTAATTGTTCCCCCAAACAGATAGTCTTGGGATCAGTTCCAAGTAGATTGCGCTGTGCTGACCCACTGTGTGCCGGATAGGCACCGTACCGCGCGCCATGATTATAAGACAACTAATCCCGCCTCGGAAGTGCCAGCTCAGACGCCATAGCCTGGCACTACCAACCATACCCAACAGCAGCCCCAATCCGACACCGACACATTACTCACCCGCTTAATCCTTGTTGTAGCTGCACCTTTAGGTTCAATCTAATGTAACTTGGTTCCTGATACGGAGTATAAAACTGGACTTAGGCAGTTTTGTCTAAATCCTACAAGAAATTTCGGTATCAGTGGACTCTAACTTTGTAAACTTCTCCCTCACTTTGATTCTTTATTTTGTGACAGAATCTTTTAAAAATGGCATGGATACAAACTTCAGAACTTCGGATTCAAGTATCACACAAAAATATTTGAGGTAGAAAGCTTTTTTTACCGCTTTTTATCGCTCCAAAGTAAACCCACTAGCTACGGCAGTGAACTTGATCCGCCATATTAAGCCTAATTGTCTGCTCCCGTTAAGTTGCTTTCACAGCACAATCTGCTTTAGCAGCGTCTTCTCGGGGAAAATATGACGGAATTTCCCTAACGTACGAACTCCGTGGCTGACGGTTAGTGGCAAACATCGTTACTCCTGTCGTTCTGGTTCGAGAGTAATATTTCACAGGAAGATTACCATGCATTATCGGCGAATGGCGTCGGTTTTAAGGAACCCAAACTTTCCAACACTTTAAGTCGTAAGTTAAGTTATTTTTGTGCAAAACTATTAGCTTCTGATGTTCATCATTAAAAGTTGTAATTCTGAATTTAATAGTATGACATCATTACAGATTCCTTCAACCAAATTCACGTAGAAACACTTTCTCCTAAGCGTTTCTCAGTATTGCGTGGTAAACTGTTTTACAGTACTTACAGGGAAATATGTTTTTTTATGCACTGCCCGTTAATCGATGTATGCTTGAGTTTTCGCTTATATCTCAGGAAGGTTTTATGCTACCACGCTGAAAATTTGAATTTAAGCATTTAATGATATTTCGCATTCAATGGACTAATAACCAGATATGGTCATAATTCATTTTTTCACGATGATATTTTATATTTTATAATTCCCCTAATATACCCGTTCTGATCTTGTATAGCTGCTCATATTATCTGGGCCTCTTTGTGTTTTACAATTGCAACACCGAATCACTGTATCTGTCCTCGATTAAATGATAGAATTCAAAAACCACTTTTGCAGTTTAACATTAGCGGCATCTTTTTTTCCGTAGCTCACTGTACACGTATTTATTGGTCGATTTGTGTGAAATTTGAAATTTAAGGGTTTTATTATGTGCTGAATAGAATGCGCGTAAAATAACATACCTCTTATATGGAAATATTCGCAGATAGATAGCTAATTAGCATGTTAACTAGCTTGATTAGCGTATTTCTTCACATCACATAATAGTTCCTTTCGAGTGCTTTCCAACTGCACCTTGCCTGTTTGCATGGGACAAATGGTTCGAAAGTTAAGGGGGCGGCCCTTTTTTTTCTTTTTTTTTTAGGTCTGTACATATTGTTTTACTCTAAATCCTTGGGCTTAACATTCATTAAGGTTTTTAAAAGTTTACATGTTGTTTTGGTCTTAGTGTTCATTGAGGTTTTTAAAATTCACAACATAAACGCTTACATTGTGTTTTCATCTATCTGTATTATATATATAACTTATTTTTCGTTTCAGACTTGTGTAATACGGCACTGCTGATTTCTTCCTTAAATCTGGTGATTTTCTGGAGATATAAAAAGTGGATTGTTGGCCGCTCTGCTTGAGGAAACCTCACCAATGTGATGTATGTCATAAGCAATTTCTCAAAAAAGTGTTCTGTTTCTTCAATTTATACCTCATGTCCGAGACTTATAAAAGTCCGGCGCATGAGAGACTGTTAAAGAACTGTTTTAGGAAATTATTAATCTTTTACCTTATTTTTTTATTTGTACATTCATGCATGCTTTTAGTAAAAAATAAAGATTTTGTTTATTTTTTTTTTAATTTTGTAATATGAAATATTCATTAGAGTGGATCGTGTAATAACAAACATTTTCTCATAATTCCATCCAGAGCAGACAACCAACTGAGGAGGCGAAAGTCTGCGAAAGAATGACCGCTTGCAACAGGAAGTATACAATTTATCCAGGAATCCCCTTGAAGAACACTCAACTAAACGTATAAGGTTCTTGTCAAGAGCATTTCAGGAAAAAAAAACTGACAAAAATTAGAATAAGCAAAATAATTGTTTAGAACAGGAAAGTGATGTAAAACAATAGCACAGGAAATATAAAACATAAGATTAAAAAAAACATCAATGGATCCTTTACATTACTATTATTCTTAATCTATAATATTCCCGTTTGTGAATGTTTTACTATAAGTCAGTAAATTGTTGAACACTGAAAACTGCAGTTAAAATTAAATTATTATATTAAAATTTCATGAACAAATAAGTGACACCATATCGGGAGCCGAAATAATATGTTTTAAAGAAAATGGCATATATCGCTTAAATCTTAGCTACAGATATTTAAAATTAAAATAAGTTTCTCTGTAATTTTATTAAGAACTTTCGATGCTTTCTTATAAATAACTGGAACCCAAAGCTTCCATTTATTAAAGGTCTTTTGAGCACCGTTATTTCTGGTTTCAAATTCCAAATATCTTCTAAGGTCACATTTTATGGTAACTTTGATGTGCTCTGTATTTTTAGATTTTGTTCAAAAGATAAAGCGTTTCTGTTTTTCCAAATGTTAGATTTTGCAATTGCAATTACATGATGTATTATTACATTTTTGGATTTAGAGCAGAAAAGAGGAAAATGATATAAGATTTGATGAGTCGAAAATTTATCTTTATAATTTAAATACTGACGTAACCAATAACAGATATGTTTTGAAAAGTTACAATCAACGAATAAATGTTCTACAATTTCCTCTGAACCACAGTAGGTCCACGATGCATTTACTCATTCACACGAAGGAAACGCCTCACCAATGTGATGTATGCTCCAAAAAATTAACAACACATCCTCCTTCACACAGGTGAAAAGCTTCATCAATGTGATGCGTGCTCTAAGCAATTTGCTCAGAATAGTCATCTTTTAAGGCATATGCTTTTTCATTCAGGTGAAAAGCCTTACCAATGTGATGTTTGTCCCAAGCAATTTCATCGGAAAATAATCTTTCAAGGTATTTGCGTGTTCACAGGTGAAACGGCAAAATCATACGATATCTATGATAAAGTGATATTGGGGTCTTACAGCTTACCGTTAATTTGCGTACACTATCGTATTCTCTTCATTTAACAGAACAGATCTCTGTAATAACGTCACTAAACTTAGATTATCATACACACAACTTTAAAAACTATGAAATTACACGGCGGTTTTACCTACAGAATAAGAAAAACACTTGTACTTACGCTCATCCCCCAGAAGTCAGCCAGAAGGTTTTCTAAATTCTATATACCTGAAAGTAGCCGTAACGCCTAAACATTAATAAATAAACTAATAATATCTTTGAGAACAGTATATCAACGATTAATATAATAAAGAAGGGCAAATTTACTAATATTAAAAGCCAGTTGCCAACTTCATGCCTCGCACAGCAATAATAGGTATGCTCATGTCAGGCTTAAGATGGCTACCGTGACGTTTCGCTGGCTTCAATTGGATTGCATTGAGCCAACGGAGAGTGCTTTTTCCCTTATTCCAACCTCCATGGCCTAGGCACACACGTACGGCTGGCACGAGCACCCAAACTGGGCCGCTAATATACCAATGACTTGCCTAATTTCCGGAACAGCCGCCGAGGTCTCAGAACGTCTGGCTCGAGCAACTCACAAAAGACGACAACACCGTGATACACGCCGGCACACTCACCCGGATAGGAGGCCACACACGTACTCCCGAAATTCCAACGGTTGTTGCGGAGATGAGACTTCAAGACTCGCGAAGAGCCAGTGGAACAACCTGATTATATATACTACAAAAAGCGTCCGAGGACACGTACCAGGAACATGTTATAAGAACATTGCCAGATTCTTCTGAGGCTATGAAAATATAGGTTTCGAATTTAAATTTTCTTCACGCAGCAGGAAAAACGATATTTCTGATACGAATGTTAATCTTTTAAGTTTAAATTTGCAGGTAATGTACTTCAAAACATTTTTCATCACAGTTGTTTAAAATCATTGGTAATTGTTGTTACCGTAGTAGCCCTTGCTACCCACGTGAAGTCAACTTCACAACTAACAGTTGCTCGTACGTATTTAGAGCCAATGCATGAGTCAGCTGCCTTGGCGTTTAGAAGAAATAAAGTGAATGCTCAAAACCAAAACTTTCCATCACTGATAATATTTATATATATTTGTTTTTGTATAAATTACAAAATACTGTAAAAAGTCCAATGAGTTTCTCTTTCAATGCAATGGTCAGACACGTCCCCCTTCTCTCACTACCACGGTGTAGTTTAAGGGCGCTGTTTAACTCCAGTTCTTGTGTTGTAGTCCCCTTATTTGTAGCATAAGTAAACAGCTCAGCAATTGGTAATTACTTCCCTCAATGCATTACTGTTCTTTCACCCCTGGCTTTACTAACATGAAAAAGGGCTTATACAAAGAATATGGCAGAGTGGAGAACAAGTAAATTTTCATGTGCATTCGGATACAATATGGATAACATTTCTACAAAGAAGTGAACAACTCCCTTCCTACGGGAATATACGAAAAGGCAACATGACCAAAAACGCGAGAATCATAATTGCTTGGAAAAGCCCAGATTATATTAAAAGTAAAGAAGCATATTGAAAATGGCACATCTTGACTTTATTGGGCGGGACAGTGAGCAAGAGAAATTTGCTGCTTGGACGACTGCTGTAGCTGGATATGAATTTTTGAATTAGTATTCATTTTAAAACAATATGAATTCTAATTCAATTTTTTTAGCCGAAAGTAAATGCATTAACCATGTGTAATTATTGGTATCTGTCAGCACATAACCGTTTTTTCATCCAGGCAGTAGTCAAAGAAAGCTCTTGTTGGTCAACTGGTCTTAAAAACGTATTAAGAACTGAAATCGCTGTGCCCGGTCTTGCATGGTACTCGTCGGTCAGCACGCTTGTCCAGTGTGGTTTCTACCGCATCTTACGTCACAATCCCCTTGGATGTTCTCAAGCAGTCCATAAAGGCTTGCAGTGTGGTGAACTTCTCTGAGCATGCTCCAATTTGTTTCTCCTATTGGAATTGTGAGCAGGTCAAAATTCACCCACAATTTCTTCAGGATGCCGTAGTTGACCAAACCAGAAAGAAATCTGATCTAATTGTTGCCGTGCTGGCCATAGCTTTACGCAATCAATCAGTTAAATCATTTTTTTGCGCTTCTAGTTTTCTGTTTGTAGTGAAATTTTCGTGATTTTTAATTTCTTGAATGGAGACTGCAATTCATTCACTAAATTCTTTCTTAAAAGAACCATTTTGTTGAAGAGCTTTAGAATGAAAAATTGAAGTAAAACCTAAAATCGCAGTTAAAAGTAAAAGTGAATCCTAACTATAATCATTTGGATTTATGTTTCTTGGTGGTGGCGGGCGTCTAAAATGAAGCTTTATCCATGTGCAATTATTGGTAAATGTGTAGTTTAGCGTTCAAAGTTGTTTGGCAAAATATTTCGAAAAATGTGATATACGTTTGTTAAAGTAAATTCTTTCTTAAAAGAACCATTTGTTGAAGAGCTTTAGAATGAAAAATTGAAGTAAAACCTAAAATCGCAGTTAAAAGTAAAAGTGAATCCTAACTATAATCATTTGGATTTATGTTTCTTGGTGGTGGCGGGCGTCTAAAATGAAGCTTTATCCATGTGCAATTATTGGTAAATGTGTAGTTTAGCGTTCAAAGTTGTTTGGCAAAATATTTCGAAAAATGTGATATACGTTTGTTAAAGTATGTAACTTAATGGCAAAGGGTGAAATTTTTTTATCTTTACAATGCATTTTAAATTTCACCGTTGGACTTATCTCCAAGTTCGACGACTTGAACACCCCGTGCGGCATTCCTAACAGAACGCCGCGTCGAACACGTGAAGATTGGATCCGAAAAAACGAAGGTCTCGCCTTGTCGGTCAATTAATTGGCGGAATACTACAAGAGGAAGTGGGTACGTTTTTCCCAGTACAGCATTCCATTTTGAAGTACTACCGTACAGAAAAGAGTTCTTCATTTCTGTCTAAGTTTCTCGAAACACATCCTGAGGATTGCTTCGTCTTACGCATATGATTCTCTGGCACGAAATAGACAGTACGCAGCTGCCTTTGTTTATTATAAAAAAGCGTTAAAGTAGATGTCGCACTCCTTCCAACGGAAGTTAAATTGCTTCGGAAAGTGAAAGCTTTGTTTCTGGTATTGACAGTGGGGTTCGCAGGCCATTCAATTTGGATTACAAAAAAAACCGTCGAAAGAGAAGTGAGTTTATACATTCCGCATCAGAGAATCATGCGCGGAAAAACCAAGAAATTATCAGGTTCTGATGCGTAAAACTGAGACAGAAACCATGATTTATTTTCTGTAGCGTAGCACAACCGAATGGAATGATTTCTTGGCTAGAAAGTACCCGGTCTTGTATTCTTCTGCCAGCGAAGTGACCCCAGGAACTAGGCCATCGTTTCAGCAGAGTAGTGGTCGCGGAGATCTTTTAAGCCTGCCGCACTGGGGGTTCAGGTCGTCGTACTTGGAGGTAAGTCTTACGGCAAAAAATTTTAAAATGCATAAAAATGAAAAATTTTCACCATTTGCCATCAAATTACATAATTTAACATATTTATATCTCATTTTTTCGTATTTTTTCGAAATATGTAGCCAAATAATTTAGGACGCTGAATTACACATTTACCCAGTTTTTATGCTTTTTGCATTTCCTAAACTCTTTATGGTGTAATACGTAGAGTACTTTAGTTAATTCATGCACAATTAAGTCATCTTTAAGCTCTTGAGAAGTGCATTTAAAATCATAAATAACATGATTATAAGGTTGATTGTACGTTGAACAAAGACAATCCAAAAATACTTCAAAATTAAAAATACTGAAATAAATGAAAACCTTTTTTTCAAAAAACTTGAGTAAATAAATACCTTTTTAGATCATCCCTAGTTTTCAGGTTTTCTCGGCAACTCAGATCGTCACAGGTAAATAAACCCCTATATTCTTCAAAATATCAGACAATATGCTATCGAATATGTTACAAATTTGATCACAAACACTAAAAAGGTGAGGAAAGTTACTAACAATTCTTATAAATTTGTATATACTTATGGAAAACATCTGGACTTACCTTTAATTTTTCCTCTTTTATTGTAATTTTTTTTTATCGGCCGATGTGCGGCAAAGCCCGTTGAATCCCAATTCCAAGATTTTGCTGAAAAGGGGTAAGTCCTAACACACACATTTTCAGCAGCACGAGCCGCCATTGAGTAAGAGTAGCGGATGTCGTTTTTGTTGTTTTGTATCGTTCGGGTATAATAACTACCGCAATGGTCCGAAATACAAAGCTACTCGTCCCAAATCCGTCGCCATTTTTCCTTCAGGGTAGGTAAACACCAATAGATATTTCTTTTTATTTATTTATTTTTTTTGATTGGAGGTTTAACGACCACCGTGAGCAACTCAATGGGCTATAAGCAGTCGCCCGTCCCTAATTTAGGGTCACTGGTTCCAGGGAAGGGAGAGAACTAGTGCCGTAAGACAAACACAACATCCATGTCTCACCGGGATTCGAACCCGGACCCCGTTCGGACGAATGATCAGAGGCCATCGCTTAGACCACTGCGCCACCGGGGCGGCCCAATAAATATTTCTTGAGGGATTAGGGCACCACACAAATTCGTTGCCATTTTTCCGCCGTAGGAGTGGTGAGCAAACATAATCCCTAATTTAGGGTCACTGGTTCCAGGGAAGGGAGAGAACTAGTGCCGTAAGTCAAACACAACATCCATGTCTCACCGGGATTCGAACCCGGACCCCGTTCGGACGAATGATCAGAGGCCATCGCTTAGACCACTGCGCCACTGGGGCGGCCCAATGAATATTTCTTGAGGGACTAGTGCACCACACAAATTTGTTGCCATTTTTCCGCCGTAGGAGTGGTGAACAAACATGTCTCATTCGAACACCGTTTAGCCGCCAGGGTGGCGCTGTGGTCTAAGCGATGGCCTCTGATCATTCGTTCGAAAGAGGTCAGGGTTCGAATCCCGGTGAGGCATGGATGTTGTGTTTGTGTTAGGGCACTGGCTCTCTCCCTTCCTTGGAACCAGTGACCCTAAATTAGGACGGGCTACTGCTTATAGCCCAATGAGTTGCTCACGGTGGTTGTTAAACCTTCAATCAAAAAAAAAAAAAACACCGTTTACCGATTGGACAGAAGCAGTTACCTCTGAGCATTTGATTACAGGAACACCATTTGGTTTAGCCACAAGAAATCACGGAATGATCTCAGCAGATTAATTTTGTTGGACCGGTGCGGAGTTTATTTGAAATGTTCTTTTCTATTTAATTTCAAAAGCGCTGCTGCTCGACAAGTTAATCTACGTTGGCCGATATGACTCTCCGATTGCCACTACGTTATGAAAATAGTTATTCAAGGAAATCCGATTGCCACTACGCTATGATATTAGTTCTGCAAGGAAATCCGATTGCCACTACGCTATGAAAATAGTTCTGCAAAGAAATTTGATTGCCACTACGCTATGAAAATAGTTCTGCAAAGAAATCCGATTGTCACTACGCTATGAAAATAGTTCTGCAAGGAAATCCGATTACCACCACGCTATGAAAGTAGCTCTGCAAGGAAATCCGATTGCTACTACGCTATGAAAACAGTTCTGCAAGGAAATTCAAAAGAACTCTTACGAGTAGAATAATAATAATAATAGACGTTTCTAAATTTGACTTATGTTCTTCGTTTATTTAGACCGTCTTTAACACTGAGTTGGACCGAGTTTCAAAATTTGCTTGTAATTATACGGAGTCGATGCGTTAGTCATTTGTGTTTTTCGATGGAAAAAATCATTGGTTTCGATTGGACGGTTTCATTGCAAAATGTTGATATTGCCGGTTCTCTTCTAACGTTCTCGTCTACCCTTCCGATTATTAATTCATCAAGTAGTTCTGTAAAGAGCGTAAAGAAACTAGAAATAAATAATATGTTATTTATAATCCAAATTTCATTTCTACGAAACAACTTGTTCTTCACAGAATTTGACTTATTAGTTTTCCACTTAAGACAAAAGTTTTCACGATATGTACAAAAATAATCAGCCTATCAAGTAGTTCCATTAACGCGGCAAAGAAACTAGAAATAGGTAATATGTTATTTATAATTCAACATTTCATTTCTACAAAGTGGATTTTATGTTTTGCTGTTTTGTACGCTCGTAATTATTAGCGTCCAATTAAAATAATATTTCTCACGAAATGTATGGAACTACTTCATGCGTTGAGAAGCAAAAGGATGGCAATATTAATTATTAAAAAGGAATTGTACACTAACTGTATTCGAAATAACAGTACTACATACACCAGTTATCTGAATTCACTGCCGTAGAACAGAAATCAGTTTCCAAGCATTCACACATCAACTTGATGGATTTTAGATCAAAGGTACATTCGGAATTTTTTTACTTGGCATTTCATGATAATGGAATCTCCTAATTTTCGGGGTGCAAGCCTTTTGGTTGCAACCTGTCGAAGATATCCATTGCTCAGAGACAACAGGCGAAACCTTCCCCAATCACTTGTTCGATAAGACGTTTCAAGAAGTTTTAAGAATGGTGTAAGAACGGACATATTAATTATGTTAAATTATAATAATGCTGAATATTATGTTACTTTTTCACAAAGAAATATAAGACTATACAAGTCCAAGAAGGCGACAGAAGGTTCGACAACTTTTTTTTTCTGATGTCGAGAGCCTCAAACAAAGAACCTTAGTTTCTCACGCCTTAGAAAGGGAGAGGCCTTTTTGACGAACTGATAACATCTTCAATGGTACCGCGACTTTCGCTGTACATTGTCAGCGTCACCCAGACGCCTAAAAGTTAGGAAAACAGCCATCCACCTTTGTGTAAATATAACAATGCTTATTGTGTTATTGTAAGAATGTACTTCGGCGGTAGAATTACTTTCTCAAAGGGTGCACTTCCTCATGGAAAGATCTGACAAGCCGCAGAACACGAAAGGTAGGATTAAAATCCATCAGCGAGGCACGCCTAGCCGACGCCCAGGGGTAGTCGGCGAGTGACGTCAAAGAGGAACACGTGGCCGGAGAATGCGTGCCACGTCAGCAGGTCTGCGAGAGGGCAGTATGAGCGCCGGCGTCTTCGTGCATGCGTAGTGCGAAGGAGGCAAGGAAAGCAGGTCTCTTAGAAGGAACCTGTTAGTCAGTCTGCTTTCTTCCAGCGGAGAGAGTAGTTCTCCAGTGAAGGGGGGCGCGAAGCGTTTGCCTTTTCTTTTTGTGAGCAGACGGACGCTCCTGCTACCGAGGTCCGAGGCTCTGGATGAGTTTAGCCAACCATCTATCCTAGTAGAAATAGAGTGTTAGGCTGCACGGTACATGTACCAGTCTGGGAATCCCGCTTGCGTAACAGATATTCCTTTACCATAAATCAAATCTTAGCACACTCCAAGATTGAAATCGTATTAACAGAGAAGCACAGTTAGACTACTCATCACAATATTCGCAGAGATACAGATCTACCTAATAGCAGGTAGATTCTCTCTAGAACGTCAACGCCGAAAACGAGGAATTACATAATTTTCTTCGGAAGTGGTTGTCCTAGATTTCGTGTCTACGCCACCGTCCAGGTCTAAGCCTTAGGGAAACCTGATGCTAGAGAAAGAGTAATCCACCGCCGTATGGAACCTAACTGTTTATGTAATAAATGCTTGTGTTGTATTTGTAACTCCTCTCGATATCCTTACATCTTAGTTGTGCGTATTATTCTGTCCGTTCAGCTGTTTCGATCCGCCTACCCGATTCACAGATTTCCAGTAACAAAGTGGGGAAGGCTTTGCTTGTTCGCTCGAATAGAGTTTGGGAAGTGTTTCAGAGAAATACAATCACTTCCTTGTGTCTGTGAGGAGCACCTACAGCGTGGACGCCTCAGATACATAAGTAGGGGGCCGAGCCACGGCACGTGACCAGTACTTTCGCTCTCACAGCACAGAAAATATGGCGTAGTCGGCAGGATAGGGTACAGAACAAACGAAGTTTGAGGAGAGAGGCAGGCTGATAAGAATTAGAGGAGAAATTCTAGTTAGGTTGCTAGGAGAGAGATCCCGGTACCCACAGGTGAAATAGAAGGTACCGTCAGAACTTTAACCGACGGCGGGCGACTAGAGGAGGTCGGCAACCAGGACGTTCCTCGCACACCGTGGTGTACGAGATATTCAGTGCAACGAGGGAGGCATACAACCCAGACGACGAGAGGACGACTATCGTGAGGAGAGCTCGTAACCAGAGTGCCTCACGGGCTCCAGGACTCATTCTTCGAAACCAACGACCAGAGGACGACTATCGTGAGGATACCTCGCAACCAGAGTTCCTCGCGTGCTACAGGACTCATTCTTTGAAAATGGACAGTGAGAGAACAACTACAGTGAGGAGAGTTCGCAACCAGAGTGCCTCACATGCTACAGGATTCATTCTTCGAAAGTGAACGACGAGAGAACGACTACAGTGAGGAGAGCTCGCAACCAGAGTGCCACACGTGCTACAGGACTTATTTTGTGTAAAGAATTCAGACCAAAGTTGAAGTGTCCGGCCACCTCAAGACACAGAATGAAGCAGAAAGGAGCTCGAATCGCTCCGGCGGGTAGGTACCACTTTGGAACCGCAATTTTATTTCCTGGGCACCACCTGTAGTATTTTAGCCACCTAAAGCTAATAGAATTCGCGTTAGGGTACGGGCAGTTAGAGACCATAGGATCAAGAATATTATCAATTGTGGAAGTGCAAAGTGTATTTATGTGTAAACATTCGAGGTCACTAGTTAAGTTAGGAAATCAATTGTGTTTTATTATTATATATTTAAATAAGCATGTAGGAATGTTAGGACTGAATAGGCTAACCAATTTGAGAGCATAGGCTGATATCGAAAATTTGAGGGTATTTTTATATGCGTATTGATTTTTATGAGTATTGTATATGAATATTGCATGGAATATGGATCAGCTTTTGGACGGGCATAAGAGTCAGGAGTACGAAGAACAGAGTGTAGAGGGAAGTGAAGGGGAAAACGATAAAGAGATAAATAACAGCTCAGATTCTAACCAAGAGGTAAAGATTAACCAAAGAAAGATGGAAGGGGATACCGCTAGGTTGGAATTGGAATTTAAATTTCGAATGCTCGAATTACAGGAAAAAGAAAGCGGAAAGGGAATTGCAGGAAAGGAAAGCGGAAAGAGAATTGCACGAAAAGAAAGCAGAAAGGGAATTGCAGGAAAAGAAAGCGGAAACGGAATGGGAGGAAAAACAAGCGGAAAGAGAATTGAAAAAAATCGAGCTAGAAGCCGAACGGGCTGAGAGGATGCTTCAGCTGCAATTAGCTGATAGAAAGGAAGATACTTCGAGCTGAGTAAAATACAGTTATCCTTAGAAAGTCCGGCTCCGGCGACGAAGGGGAAAGATCAGGGACGCCTAGCCGATTATATGAGAATCATAGAGAGGACAATTCCAAAGAGTCCCTCTAAGCCCGAGGAAATGTTAGATTTCTTTGATTCCATAGAGAGAGCCTTTCTGTTACATGCTGTTCCAGAAGAGATGCAGGAACGGTTAGTCGTGGCTTTATTTAACGCCGAATGCGTGAACCACTTGTTCAGACGGCTAACCCTAGAACAGTATGATTGCCACCGCACCGTTAAGGAAGCAATTTAGGCGGAGTGCCACTTGACCCCCGATATCTATCTCAAACAGTTTAAGACAATGAAGAGGAATAAAGGGGAAGCTTCCAGCAGTTGGCAGGTCGTATTGGGAGAGCGCTAAAATACTGGCGTGTCAGAGTTTCAGCAATTAATAAATTTATTAATTTGCGACAAATTCAAGGGTTTGCTTTCTCCAAGTTTGAAGACTTATCTGCTGCAGAGGCGTGACGTGGGGAAATTGGTTCTAGCGGGATAACTGGGAGAGCTACGTGACCTTTATGAGACTCATGTAGGAGCTTTATCCTGCCCTGGTGAGAGTTACACCAGGGCAGGATAACAAGGGATCAACAGGCATTTGGAGAAATGGTGGGAATAGAAAAATAAGTCGGGTAGCGACTAGAGAGGAGAGAATGGAATTAACGGATAAAGGGGGCGTCGAGACGAGACCCGAAGAGGACCCCATGAAATTAAATGCTAAAATGGGAAGGATATTGGGATCCGATAGTAGCCAATGCGAGATAATGGAGATACCCGTAGGAGGACAATTAATGATAGAAACAGAAAGGAATTTGGGCAGCAATCATCGTGGACAACCTGTGTTCGCATACTTACTCTCTTCTTCAAGGACATTCAACGATCGCAGCCTTAATTATGGGATACCTAAGGAATTCGCTGGGATCGTAGTCAACCGCGTCAATAACAAGTTCATTAGGGTGGGTTTTCGCTTTCTTGAAGAACTTCTTGGCGAGTCTGGTGGAAAAATCGTGTACCTTCTCGATGCCAAATCTGCTCCTCAGGTTCCGAAGTGGAGTCCAAGGGGGATGCCCAGTGATCATTTGAAGTACACGGCTCTGCACCCTATCGATTCTCTTTCGCTGGTTCCTACTAATACCAATCCAGATGGAGGAGGCGTAGGTAAGAACCGACCTGACGACCGTCTTATACAGCAATACTTTGTTCCGTGTTGTAAGGAAGTTTCTCCTGTGGAGTAGTGCAGCTAGGTGTTCAAGACATTGTATAGCTTTATTCGTGTGGTAGCTGGTGTTCGTCACCCACGAAAGTCGACAATCGAGTTTGATCCCTAGGTACTTAGTGGAGGTAGCCCAGGGGATTGTCTCTTGAATCATAACAAGTTTCGGTACTCCTTGGACAGATCTAAAAAACAACAGCGCGCTGCTCTTAGACTGATTGATCTTGATCCGCCTGTCAGTGTAGTAGATTTCCAGCTGAGAAAGTGCTGGAGGAGCTTCACTACTCTGCTCTGCTTTTGTTCAGGGATCTGATGACAATAGTTGTATCATTTGCGTACATCATGACCTGCCCTTGTTTGGGTTTGGGTAAGTCATGCAGATAAATGAAGAACAGCGTTGGTCCAACAACCGAACCTTGAGATACGCCAGCCCGAATCTTCTTTTGAAAAGTAAGCTCACCATTAATCTTAACAGTGAAACTGCGGTTTTTGAGCTACGAGCCATTCAGCTCAACAAGTGGGCGAGGGCATCGAAGCTTCTGCAACTTGTGTAGGAGTCCATCGTGCCAAACGCGGTCAAAAGCCTTGCTGATGTCCTAAAAGACAGCAGTGGAATACTCGCCCTTATCTCGTCCTTCAGAAACGAATTGCGTAAGTCTGATCAACTGGTGGGTCGTAGCATGCTTCGCCCGGAAACCACCCTGTTCGTCAGGAATCACACCATTAGCTTCATAGAACTCTAGAAGCCTAGAGAGGATGACCCTCTCCAGCATCTTATCCAGGACGGCAAGTGAGATATTGGACGGTAGTTCTCAGGTAAGGTATAATTGGTTCCAGGTTTGGGCAACACCACTACCACTGCCTTTTTCCAGTCCCTGGGGAAATACATCAGCCGGAGAGACCGGTCGAAAATCTCCACCAGTACCAGAATCCAGCTCTTGCCGAAACTACATCTTTTCCGGGACTTTTTTTTCACCTTTAATTTTTTGATGTGTCGAGCTACCTCGAGGTAACTAACAGACGAGATGACTTCGTCTTGATCATCAAGATCGTATGTAGCTAAAGCCTGAGCGTATCCGTGAGTCACTTATTACCTGAGTGGCTAAAATTTTAAGACCCATTACCACGGCAGACCCACTTTTTGGTTCATCACCCACCCACTCCATTGTTGTCTACCCCATTGTCTCAAATTGCTTGCTGAGGACATAATCGCTGAACAGAAAAATTTCACTGTTCACTTAAGAGACAAAGAAGCCTTCTTCCCCCATTCAGATCAAGCAATGTTTACCGCCACGCTTTCCACAAGAATTCCGCACTATGATGAGATTACTACGGAAACCTTCCCCTGCTCCCTTCCTGATGTGTTTAGACCCGGGGAGTGCTTACTGCACCCCCAAAATCAGGCGATTTCATTATCGTCAAGTGCCAAGAAAAAAAACCCGACTATAGACAGTTGTCTACCTTTCTATGCTAGCCTCAAACAGCATAATTATACTACTTTAAGGCTCTGTATATCCTCAACTGTGTGTGTACTCAGCACACCAACTCAAAATTAACAATCCGTGGTTTAAATCGCGAATGATTCCACTGGCAGCTGCAGCAGAGGGATACCGGTACTATTGTGTGAAGCTCTTCTGAACAGCAAAGTCGCTTTTGTTATTAATGGAGAGAAGCATCTCGGTGGAATGGATATGGACTCCCAAAACCTTGTGAAGAAAAGTCACTCAATCTGTCAGCCTATAGCGTACATTTTCTGCAAGATGAGCCATTTATATCACCCAACGAGACTCCATTTACGTTCTTTATTCGCTCATATGGGTATTCGTCTCCCTTGGCGAAGGGGTCATAGTCTACTCACATTCTGTGTCTTATAAATATTCGAAGAGACATGGGTACACAAATAACCAGAAATCAACTTACAAGGTATTGGACCTTCCATTACTTCTGAAGCAAAATGCCAACAGAAAACGAGAGATTTCGCTCATTTATGTGCTTTTAAAGAACCATAGATGAGTTTGGCTGCCTTTCGAAGTTCATAAAGTAGTTCCTTTCCCCCTGAAACTCCATTCGTTTATTTGAAAGAAGAGCACCAACATTTCGTGCGAATAGTGTTGCTGTTGAAATTAGAACGGCAAATAGTATCAGTTTTCTGAAGAAATTTATATTTTGGTTAACAGAATTCCACTTCTTAACATTCAAATTCGAATATAAATTCGCAGGAAATGAACAGATTGCATCAACCTGGAAAGGAAAGCCCTCCTCTCGTTTCACTTATTTTTCTGTTTACTTTTTCTATTGAGTTCACTTACTCAAGATCTGCTAGCCTCCTATTTCTAAGAACAGTTTCAGATCTGACACTCCCTTCCTAAGACTTTTAAACGTAACGTAGATTTTATCAACGCAAGAAATAGTTCCGTCAAAGAGGTAACGAAATTAGCTATGATCATTGCAGTTCTTATTGTTCAACATTTCGTTTCTATGAAGCAAAAGCGTCTTTTCTTTACAAAACTGCTACTTGAGACTGTTACGATTCATACAAAAATTCACAGGAAATTATCGGAACTACTTTATGTATTGATAAAAGAAAGACCCAACCCGAAATAAGTTTGAACTTCTTACTTAATTCTAATTCCTGTCGTATTCTGCCGCCAACTGTTCGAAACGAAAGATTGGTGGCAGCATAAGTGTTTTTAGATGGATTTAAATGGTTACGTCATTCAGCAAGTGTTATGTATGGCTAAGTAAAACAGCTATTATATCGTCGGACCCTTGTTATATCCTCATGCGCGTAGCTCTTCTTCGTAAGGGCTGGAGCAACACAAATTAGTATATAACAAATCTGAAAAATAAGGATGAGCTGTTTAAATCGTCAGAGCCAAGTTCTGAAACGTGAACAAATACGTTGGCAATCTCCGCGGAGGAATACACATCGAACTACTTCGGGCGCTGAATACAGAAGTTTAACAGGAACTTCGTCTGAAGGTAGGCCTTAGGAATGTGTGACTTTATATTAAAACAAAATTTCCCAGGTAATATATGGACCTACTTTTTGCGCTTATAAGGGGAACAGCAGCGAAAATAAGGAAAATCGTGCATAGGATGGTGTGAACCTCGGACTCGGAGATGTGAGATTTTAAATTCGTTTTCATCACCTCGTTCCTAATATCTTCCGACATGTGAACATAATTCACGTCTCATGTTGTTGCATTCGTGTAATGTTGGCATTGCTTGTAGGATGCTGTCATACCTTTCACCATCATTCTATTATTTCCCCATAGCAGAATGGATTTCACTCTTTAATCGTTTTTGCAAATTAAACTATATGTTGATTTTAAAATAACAGTGGAATAAACAAATCAGTCTTAACGATCTCGTTGGTGCATCATAGTAATTTTTAGATCCATGGAAAGGTAAAATATCATTGATCAAACTTGAAGTGATAATTTATAACAGAATTACATTACAGAAAGTAGGCCACCTTTTCGGCTTCACAACAGCAGCAACTTGTGACGAGGAAGCTAACTTGTTGTTAAAGTCCGGTTTTATTGGGTGAAAAATTGTTTTGCTGTTTTTCTTCTCATTCCATGATTTCGGAAAGGAATATAATGCACATAATTAAAATATAGAGGCACAAAAGAGTCTAACTGTCGATCGTTACACTTGATGTTCCGCCTGAAATACATATCTGGTTCTTAGAAATAAAAACAAATAAGAAAAAGCTTTGCCCGTAATTTCGGGTTCATTTTATTGAGAAATACGACGGATTTCGCTTTCAAATTCATGCAGAGCCGGATCCAGGTACAGTCAGTCCGGACAGCTAACCGGGGTCTCCATATTTCTATTTTGTAAATCAAAGTTGTTGTTTTTCAGTGGCATATACATTAATTTTTCTCATTCCATCACTGATTGTTATTTTTAGCACGTCTTTCGCAAAAAAAGATCGTGCTTATGTTATCGGTTTGTGAGTCCCTCCGTACCCACGATATCTCCGCAACTATTAGTCCGATTTAAAAAAATCTTTTTGCATTGAGAAGCTTGAAATATGCGAATGATGATGCTTTATATCGTCTGTATTTTTTTACGATGTACAATTTAGCCGCTACAGGACGTAAATGCAGATGATGTCGAATTCAAAAATACGTTTTGTTCCACATATTTGCTTCTAAACATCCGATTGAAAAAATTATTTTATCTTTCGATTTCATTTATGTCGAATAGTATTTTAGATATAGTTACTTTTTCAAATTACGTATAGATTTCCCGCCAGGGGCGTAAACATAGGGTAAACGTAATTTCAATTTTTCCCAATAAGTCATCTTCTGAAACTCCGATTTGAAAAATGTTTTCTTCAGCGGATACATCTTCCTGATGGAAAATCTTTTGCAAATAATTTCAAATTTTTGGTAAAGAATACTTTGGCCACCAGGAGGCGTAAGGGTTAATTTTTTCTTCTGATGTATTTGCAGAAAAATATGAGTTTCTAAAATCTCGCCTGAAAATTTTTTTTTTGTGGATCGATACTACTCACGTTGAAAAACATTTTAGGAACATTTTCTTCTTAAAATAATACATGGTTTCTACGTCAGGGGGCGTGATGTATTCCTTATTTTTATCAATATCTCTACTTCTAAGAGTCCGATTTGAAAAATTCTTTCTTTGTTGGATAGTGTTTCCAGTGTGACATGTTTTTCATGTAATTTCAAAACGTTCCAGTAATTCAAAGACTTTTCGCTAGGGGGCGTAATGGTAAATTGCTTTCCCTCCTATATCTCTGCTTCTAAAACTCCGAATTGAAAAATTGTTTCTGCACGAGATACAGCTCCAGATGGGAAATCCTTTGAACGTAATTTCTAATTTTTGTAAAAAATTGTTTGGCCACCAGGTGCCGTAAGTTTTAATTTCCGCTTCTGGTGTATTTGCAGCAAAACCTGAGCTCCTAAAATCTCGACTGAAAAAAAATTGTTTGTGAATCGATAAAATTTGTTTGTGGATCACGTTGATAAACGTTTTAGAAACATTTTCTTATTAAAATAATGCATGGTTTCTACGCCAATAAGATATACATGTATATCGTATTTTTGTCAGTATCTCTACTTCTACTAGTCCGATTTGAAAAATTTCTTCTTTGTTGGATAATGTTTCATATGCGAAAGGTTTTTCCTATAAATTCAAAATTTTCAAGTAAATCATAGACTTTCCGCTAGGGGGCGCAATGGTAAATTGCGTTTTCTGTGTTATTTCTGCTGCTAAAGCTCCGATTTGAAAACTTCTTCCTGTATCGCATTCAACACCTTATGGAAAATATTTTTCATGTAATTTCTAATCTTTGGTAAAGTATGGTTTGGCCACCAGGGGGCATAAGTGTTAATTTCTGCTTCTGATGTATTTGTAGCAAAATCTAGGCTCCTGAAAACTCGACTGAATTTATTTTTTTTGGACCGATTACGCTCATATGGAAAAAAACTTTTGAGTATACTTTCTTCCTAAAATAATGCATGGTTTTTCCACCAGAGGACGTAAAGTCACATCTTATTTTTGTCGATACCTCTGTTTCTAAGAGTCCATTTTGAAAAAAAAATTCTGTGTTGGAGAGCGCTTCAAGTGTAAAATGTTTCTCATATAAATTCATATTTTTCTTAACGCACCAGCCTGCAACCAGAGGGCGTAAGCTCACGATTTCGTTTACAGAAATATCTGAAGGATTAAAAACCCGATTGAAAAACTTCTTTCTTCCGTCAGATACTATTGTTTTCCATACCGGTTCCATTGACTTTGAATAGCTTTGATAAATTTAATTTGCGTCAGAACAAATTCAAAAGACGTGCTTATTACACCCGAAAATTCGGTGTCATCTTTCTTGTTAAAAGTAAATTCAAAACATGAATAAACTGTGGAAATATGTACTCCCTCTCTTCCTGAGAAATCGCAATTCCTCTTACCCAAAGTTCTCGTGTTCAGGACCGGGTTGAAAATTGGGCTGGAGGCCTAAAACAGAGCTTTAGAGGCGCCTGCACTGATATACTTAAAAATATGCATACGTATTTTAAATACTTTTAATTTGTATGCGTCGCACACGACTCCTATCATAAAAGGATTAAACGTATCAAAATTTTTATGGTAGGATGACTTACCGGCTTTTTTTCATTGCAGTAGGAATTATTAAATGCCCCTCTATACACTGAGTGGCCACTTTATTATGACCACCTGACAGTTTTAAGCAAATGAACTATGACTGCACGCTGTTGCCGCCAGAGGGCAAGGCTAGTATAAAAAGGGAAAGCTTAGTGCTTGCGACAGTAGTAGAAGTAATTTTTGGGTGACGAGATGGGTAAAAAATGCGATTTGACGGACTTTCAACTCGGGATGATTGTAGGAGCTCGGAGCCATGGAGCGAGTATCACCGAAATCGCTGCATTCGTGAAATGTTCCAGAGCAGTTCTTTTTAAAATGTTTAAAGACTGAATTGTCAGCCAAAAAACTGGGTATCTATGTGCAACACGTGGTCGTCATCGACTAGTGACTGCTCGAGGGGAACGGAGAATGTCCAGACTGGTAACAGAAAAAGAAGGGCAACACGGCAGCAAATTACAGACCATCTTAATCAAGGATCCCCTCAAATGATATCTGCAAGCACTGTTCGCCGTACACTGCATCGGATGAGATATGGCTGCCGAAGGCCTGTTCGAACACCTTTGCTGTCTGCAGTTAACAAGAGAAAACGTCTCCAGTTCGCACAGGAGCACAAGGATTGGACAGTTGATAATTGGAAACAAATTATGCGGTCCGATGAATCACGTTTTCAGTTGCACCATGCCGAAGGCCGAGTGAGAATTTGGCAAAAACAGCACGAAAATGCATTGCTACAACCCTTCAAGCTGGTAGAGGCAACGTTATGTTTTGGGGAGTGTTTTCCTGTTATGCTTTGGGTTCTTTAATTCGTGTTGATTAACGTCCGACTGGCACATCATATCTAAACATCGTTGCGGACCAAGTGCATCTTGTCATGTGGATGGTTTATCCCAATGTCGATGGCTACTTTCAACAAGATAATACGTCAGGCAAGGGCAAGGGGGTAGTTCCTAATTTAGGTTGAGGGACCCGAACCCACAGCGCTATGCGCCTTTTGGCAGGTGAAAGAGGATCTAAGAAAGTTAGGAGCATATTGCCCTGATAGAATAGCACGAAAGAAAAGTATGGAAATATTGGAGCACAAGGAGTAAACGGAAATATTAGAGCACAAGGAGTAAACGGTTTCCCGTTAATTAGTGAAGTTGTAAGCTGCCCTACATACTTACATGCGACAACAAGCCGTTCCGAGCAATATTTCTCTCCGCAGAAAAATGCCCGGTACACTTCTGCCACAGATGAGTTCAGGGGGAAAGGGAGAACCCGAAATTAAAAAAAAAAAAAAAACATTACACACAGAATAAGTTTCCCAGAGGAAAATCGACGTTCAACACCGGATAAAACAAAACTGGCCGTTTGCTCAGTGTTCCTCTCGTGTCCGCTATTTACTTCGTTACTCATCATCCAATGAGAGAAAAGATTTTCCCCATTGGTTTAAAATTTTTTCTCAGGTTAACTTTTGCTCATTCTTGCCTGACATGTAAGTGTAACCATAGCTGAGGTGGTGTGAATACAAGATTACACCGATCGAGGTTTAAGTTACTCATTTTGAGTAAACAACAGAAAAACAAAAAAAAAAAAAATTGGCCACAATCAGGTTTATTATTTTTTATTCCTTATTTAAGGAGCCGGTAGTATAAGGGCCAATCATTTTTTTCCTCGCTACTTGTTGCACATTTGTGTGCAACAGCGGAAAAAATTAAGTCCTTTTCTTTTTTTAGTCAGAACTAAGGCCCTAAGAAAATATATATATATATATAAGACAAGACAAACAACATCTTGTTAGTTAGGGGGAGAGATATTCAGTACAAAAAAGATAAATCTTTTATGCAACATTTTGCTCGGCCCTTAAAAGGGCCGGTTTTTTTTGTTTTTTCGCAAGATAATACGTCCTGCCATAGTGCTCATATTGTTCAGGATTGTTTTCAGGAACATGCTGGTGAGTTTACTTTGCTTAGATGGCCCCCACAATCTCCAGATCTCTACCCCATGGAGAATTTGTGGGATGAAGTTGAACGAGCCATCAGACAGCTGGATCCACAACCCTGCAGTCTCACCCTCCTGGAAAGTGCTATTCATCAAGCATGGTCTCATATTCCACAAACCACTACTCAGCATCTCGTGTAGTCCATGCCACGAAGAATCGACACAGTATTAAAGGCAAAATGTGGCACAACGAAGTACTGTGGGGGTGGTCACAATAAAGTGGCCACTCAGTGTATAAGATAAATACTGCTCATGATATACGCATAACATTTTCAGGTACTTTATAGCTATTTTTCTATCTCTGTTGCAAGTGCCATTACTTTGATGAGCCATTACATTATGACCACCTACCCAATAAGCAGTAGGACTTCCCTTATGTCGGGCGGGTGATTGAATTATATTATTTCGGAAATCATCTTTCTTTCTTTTGCTGCGTTCTGTCCAAAGCACTATTCGACTTCAATCACTTACCACAATAATATTGAAAACATTTTATCAAACAAAAAAGCTCTATGTAGACACAAAATTAAGCACTTCGTTAGAAATCCACATTGCAACATCTCTTTGCGGAGAAGAAGTGATGTTCCCACGTCCTGCACACGATCTCCACAATGCGATATACATTTGGCGCCATCTATTGTGCCACATAGTAAATAAAAGATTGAGAATTAAAAATTCATCAACACTTTAGCCCCCAAACAGAAGCCATTCGTCGAGACATCGATTCGATTAGGTGGCGATAGGTATCCATTGGTAACTGGTACCATAATTTAAACAGCAAGTCTTCAGTTCTCGTATATTTCGAGGTGGTTTTGATTTAGCGCGAACCAGCTTTCCCAAGTCGAACCACAAATGTTCAATTGGGTTCATCTCAGACAAATTTGGAAGCCAGGGCATTAACGTAAAGTGGCCAGCATGCTTCTCGAACACTCATTCACGATTCTGGCAGTGTGGAATGGAGAACCTTTCTATTGGTAATAGCCATTACGAGGGGTCACACTGCAATGAATGCATGATCTTGGTCCGCAACGATGTTCGGAAACCTGACAGCTGCCAGGGATTGTACTATGGGGTAAATGGGGCCTAAAGTGTCCCTATAGAACATTGTCCACAGCATAACAACGCCGCCGACATCCTGTTTCCGCCGATCAGTGCATTCAGGTGCCGTAGCCTCCGTTGGTAATCCGCGTATTCACGCTTGGCCGTCTACGTTATGCACCAGGAATCTTTATTAGTCAGGCCAGGCTACTTTCTTCTTATCATCCATGATCTAATCTCGATGATTTTGGGTCCATTTCGTACGTTGATAGCGATGACATGCATTGAGCATGGGTACCCGGCTGGGCCTTCGGCTACGCAGGCCCATACACACAAGGCTGCGATATATTGTGTGCTGTGACACATTGCCCTGATCACCACTGATGTAGCTGCTGGTGATTATTCGCACTGTGGTCCTGCTGGGCTGTGGAGTATGCGCGAAATTCTTCGCTTCCATCTGGCATTGATGACCTGTGGACGGCACACAACTGGATGACGGTTCGTCGTTTGGCCATCTTTGCACAACTTTTAATACGTACTCACTACAGCATCACGTGAACAACCCACAAGCCGTCCGGTTTCCGAGATCGTAGCTCCGAGGCGCCTTGCCATCACAAATTGTCCTTTACCCAATCCCGATAAATCGGCAGCTTTTCCCATTCTTTCTCCGAACACTCTACTAACCGAAAGCCGGTCCTCGGGTGGTATATATACCGCTCTGTGAACTTCATCTGCGCCACCGTTCGGTCTCCAGACCGCTCAGTTCTCTAGGGTGGGGTGGTCACAATGTAATGGTTCATCGGTGTACATACGGGAGGTGGGGAAATTCCTTAAAAAGTTACAAGAATGCAAATACACCCCTCCCCACTGTTTTACAGTTGGTCCTAATTTCCATACTTTATAAATATTTTTTTCTTTACCTTCATGGCTCAATATTTCCGTGCGCTGTATTTTCAGAAATTCTTAAAAAGGCTGGTTAAGAGGAACACGGGCCTCGGAAAAATGGTTCTTGGCAGGGGCTCCCAAGCCTTTACATCCGGCTGTGAACTCATGGCATTTCTAAGATGAAGTGTAGGAACAGTGACTTCCGAAATAATTGAAAAGACTAATTAGGAGGAGCAGGGCACCCTTTAACATGGTTCTTTCCCGGAGCCCCCAAACCTCTGGATCCGGCTCTGAACTCATGGCAGTTTTGGCATGAAGTGTAGGAATTGTGTTTTGCGAAACACTTGAATAGACTGGTTAAGAGGAACGTGGGCACCGTAAGGGGCCCCCAAACCTGCAACTACCCCATCAGAGCTGCAGAGTATGATTCAGGAACTTACTGACAAGAGTAAAGACGTGGGATAAAAAATGAACTTTCAGAAGACAAAAGTGATGTACAATGCATTTACAAGAAATGAAGATTTATCGATTGATGGGGAAAAGTTGGTAATAACCCATACCATTATTTATCTTGGACATCGTTGATGAATAAATCAAGTGAGGGTCACATTGATGAATAAATTAATCGGCGTGTAAAACTTGCCTGAAGAGCTTTTGGAAGAAACAGTATAATTTTCAAGAGCAATATGCCATTATGTCTTAAAAGAAAAGTGTTTGATCAATGCATCCTTTCAATGCTTACATATGGTGCAACGTGGACCTTAACTAAAAGAGACATACAAAGGCTGCAGACAACTCAAAGGAGCATGGAGAGGTGCATGCTTGGTGTAACCAGGAGGGATAAGAAGAGGAACTCGTGGATCAGAAAAATGACAAGAGTGGAAGACATCATGATCAGAGTAAAATCCCTGAAATGGTAATGGGCTGGACATACTGCCAAAAGGACAGACCGTCGATGGACAGCCGAAATTTTAGATTGGATTCCAAGGGACAGGAAAAGACCCAGAAGAAGCCCACATGGAAAATGGGTGGATGAAATTCGAAAGTATGCGGGAGTGACATGGAAGGGACTGGCAGAAGGCAGACCGTTTTGTAAGAAACTTGGGTAGACCTTCGTCCAGTAGTGGATTAATAATGGTTGACAATGATGCTGATGCTGATGATATGCTAAACGTAAAAAAATTAAAAATGTGTGATATTGAATTGGGTGGACTCTACCGTGAAAGTCACGGCTAAGCGCTCCGCTACTTTTACACACCTTCTTTTCTCCCCCACCTCCGCCTCTGAAAACCAACGCTCAGTTGAGGACAGCCAACCTCAGCCGGAGATGGCGACCTTGATGCTTTACATTGCCGACCTGGAGGACCAAGGTCAAGGTGGTGGGTTGAACGTATCCGGTCGCATCGTCGCAGGCCACATGCTTGGTGGATCTTGCTTAACATGCGGCCTCAGCCGAAGAACAGAGAAAAAGTGACACGTGGCAACCACTTTACATGGTATATCTAACATGTAATAAAAGCATATGTATGTACAAATAACTTTTGAGGTCTGGAACTCGGCAATCGTACAGTGTTGTATCTGTATTTATCAGCTTAATATCCAATACGAATCACATTGTGGAGAACGGGTAGTTAATTTGGTTTCTGTACCAAGATGTGCAGAATTTTAACTTAATGTTCTCCGTGCTGTTCACTTTCGAATGATTATGACTTTTAAAATTAGAACCAGGGATTACGAACTTCGGTGAACTTATACAGCCTGAATTATGCCCTCTGTCTGAACCCCCATTGTTTTGATTTCTTTGTTCATCTGAAGACATACGGGTACTGCTTATGATACAGTAGACGAAAATGTTTTAGTAAAGTGATACTCGTTAAGAAATTCGCTGTGAAGTCATCATAGGTTTCAATAATTTACTAATAAGAAATTTTGTCTACTATATCATAAGCAGTACCCGTATGTCTTGAGATGAATACAAGTGAATAATCCGTCTTAACTTTAAAACTGAGCATGACCGTTAAATAAATACCAAACTCAGTATGGGCCAAGAGATGGCAGCACGTCTACTCTGGATGGATGATGACATGTTCTATTGTACAATTGCTTTAAAACCAAAGCAATGATTTTGCCTGTTTCATAATAAGACCTTTAGCAATAAAGATATGATGGGTGTATCAAAAATGATGGTCACAACTTTAAGGGGTGATAGAACACGGCACAAATAACAATATTTGGAATACAAGGCGTGGTCGAATGTGCAATGTTAACGCGCAAACACATAGAGGACGAAGAACAGGGCAAAGGAATAATCTTTATGAACGGATCATGTACGAAAAAGGATATTTTACAATAATTGTTCAAAGGAACGCCTACGTACGGTAAGCCATGCCTCACAGCGGCGACGGAGCGATCGGCGTACAGTTTGGAGGATTACAGGCATGTCACGTACTTCGCCAGCAGCGGGGCTAATGCGGGCGCGAAGGTCCTCAGGAGAGTCAACGGGTGTCTCGTACACGAGGCTTTTTAGATGTCCCCAGAAAACGTAGTCCAGTCAGGAGAGATCGGGTGATCTAGAGGGCCAAGCGATGGGACCACCGCGCCTAATCCATCGGTTCGGAAATTTAGTGTTCTGGTTGTTCCGCACTCCCATGGTGTAATGGGCTCAGGCTGCGTCGTGCTGGAACCGCATGTTCGCACGGAGATGTGGTGGTACAACCTCCAGTAACTCAGGAAAATACGGTAGCTTGTTCTGTTGAGGTGATCTGGTAGAAGATACGGGCCAATGACGTAGTCGTGGATTATCCCCGCCCACACATTAACTGAGAAAAGCTGCTGGGTGCACCTCACCCGTGTTGAATGCGGATTGACGGTGGCCCACACATGCTCGCTATGCGTAATAAATATGACATTACGGATGAACGTTGCTTCGTCGGTAAACAGAACATATGCTGCAAACTCTGGCTGCTACTGTTGCAGGTACCAACGTGCAAATGTCATACGGTGAGGAAAATGTGGTTCTTGTAAGGCCTGCCTGGACCCCATGGAGATGGTAATGGTGGAGGTGTTTCTCGTGAAACACACGCCATACCGTCATATGACTCACTCCGCGAATACGTGCCATCGCTCGAGTGCTACCTTCCAGCCGATCTTCCAGAACGTCCTCTATCCTATTCGGCGTCCTCTCTGTGGGCGAGAAACGACCCAGTCTCACACAGTTGTCTGTGCAAGCTCTTAAAGGTTCGGGCACTGGCTGATGTGGAAAACGCTCCCGTTACAGTCGTTGAGCTTCGACGACGTTGCCGTTTGCGGCTCCGTACATGAAATTAATATCGGCCTTCTCAGCATTGGAATACCACTGCATCTCGGTGGCCGTACAGCTTGAGAATGACGGTGTGTGCGAAACGCTCCGGCAAGCGCCCTCTACTGGCTAACCACGCGGCATCCGACCATTGTATTACAAATATCGTTCCTTGTGCCGTGTTCTATCACCCCTTAAATTTTGAAGATCATTTCTGATACAGCCTTTATAGGGGAAATGTCTATCTAATAGAGAGATGAACAAAATTGATTGTCTACCTAGTAAAAACTGTCTAATGATGCGAAATGAGACCTGAAAGCAGTATTCTTTGTAAATACGACAGTTGCGAATCAGAAATATACTGTATGTTATTTATTATTCAGCATTTCGTTGCTATGAAACAAATGTTATTACTCTTTAAACATTTTTACTTATTAACGTTGTGATTGAAGCTAAGATTCTCTGGAAATGTGCAAAAATTATTAGCATATAAAGTAGGTGCGTTAATGGACAAAGAAACTACAATAAAAATCAATAATATACTATTTTTTATTCAATATTTCTTTTCTATAAAACAAATCTTATTATTCTCTACAGAATTCTACTGATCAGTGTTCCAATTAAAACGAAACTTCGCACGAGGTGTACGGAACTAATTGATGCGCTGACAATCGGAAGGCTAACACACAATATGTTCTGCCGTATATTGCGTCTGATTAAACAGCCAGTGGTCTGTCATATATTGTTCCTAAAGTTTTTTTATTTATTTTCCAGATCTTAACAACTGGTTCAATGAGTTCGACAAAAGTACTAAATTATTAGGAAATTTCTCATATTCTCGTCCATCACGGCTGCATAAAAAAACAAAACAAAAAAACACACCTTTATTTCCACATCTGAACTTCAAAATAAAACAAAACAAAACATCATACGGGTTCCACCAACAAAACACATTAGCGGTAATCACCACTGAAAAACTCACTAGCAGTAATAGGGGCTGAGCCACGACCTGAGGCTGAGTACTGACGTGCTTCCATCTCTTGACCCTGTGAGAACTACTATGTCAAGCGTGTCAAATTAGGAACATAAACCTAGATATATGAAATAAGTCATCTGAAAGGTTAAATCACCTCCTCATGAAGTGCTAACTCTGTTCACAACTTGTCTCATTTACAAGCTATTAAAATGACGCCCAAGAGTTACACCAAGGCACATAACTTTCCGTCACGTGACTCTGGTTCTACGCTCCGCCTACACGTAATCTGGACTTCAGCTTTGAACTAACCGCATGTTCGGAATGGCCTCAATCGCGATTCCTTATATGCACTTATAAAATACGCTTCCGGGAACCATATACTGGTACCAGCGGTCCCAGGTCATACCAGGAAAACATCCCCCAGACATGTGAACTGCTATCTCCAGCCTATACATGACCGACAAGGCTGTCTGGGTGCTGGTTCTCGTGTGCCTGACGCAATATCCGGCACATCCCGTCACTTCTGTGGAGTAGAAACCTCAATTTGTCCAAGAAGGTATACTTTCGCCACTTTTCCACTGTCCAATGACGGTAGTCCCATGAGAACTGCAGGGGTCGTTGCCGAAGGAACTGGGTTAACATGAGCGCCTTCACGAAGCGTCGACTCCAGTGCCTTATGCGTAACAGGATTCGCTCTACTGATATCGGGGTCACGTTCATGGGGTGCCGTCGCGCTTATTTGCGTGGTCAATTACTGCACTGTTACGTGTCGATTGCCCTTTGCCACTCCACTGAGGCGACGTTCTCCTCTAGGGTCGATGGCTGTTGGGGATCCACAGTTATGACGTCCCGAGATTCCCGACGTGCCAGCGGTTCATTCTTGGTACACCCTAACTGCAGTACTTCAGGGTCTACTGTCTCTGAGATGATTCTACCCTTGGCGCGGTAGTCGATGATCACTCCTTTTGCACGTAAGTCAAATCACTACCTCTGCCCATTGTGCTCACCTAACGCACTATGGCTCATCTGTCCTGGCCGTGCGCTTATATCCCCGTTTAGTAGCACTTGTCACGTTCGCTCTGTGACGCGCCTGGGCTGGTATACTGTGGTTCCAGGGATGGTTATACTATTCTGCTATGACTGTGTGCATTCAGTGCTCCGCCTGAAAGTCATATCTGGTTCTGAGAAAAAAAAAAGAACGGAAAAAAAGAAAGAAAGAAAGAAAGAAAGAAAGAAAAAAACACATAACCTACGATTTCGGGTTCATTTTATTGAGAAATACGATGGATTTCGCTTTTGAACTCATGCAGAGCGAGATTGAGGTACCAGCAGCCCGGGTAGCTGCCTTAGGACCTGGTCATGCAGGAGCTCTAAGGTACAATTTTTAAATCGAAGCTTTTGGCGGGTTTTTCCTTTGCGTATACATTAATTTTTCTTATTCCATCATTGATTTTTAATTTGAAAATCAGATTCAAAACATGAGCAAAGTGCATGAATATGTATTCCCTCTCTTCCTGAGAAATGGCAATTCCGCTTACCCAGGGCTAACGTTGCATTGTCCACAAGATTATTCAAGCTCGTGATTAGGACCAGATTGGGAAGGGGGGGGAGGTGACATTTGGGAACTGAAGCCCCAAAACGGAGCTTTAGAGGAGCTCCACTCATATCCTTAATACATTCGCCTCTATATTTCTTAATTTCCACGCGTCGCACACGACTCCTATCACAAAAGTATTAAAGGTTTCAAAATTTTGATGGTAAGGTCAAAGGGCATCTAGTTTCTACCTTTGTCAATGAAATCAACTGACTAACAGGGAGTGATGACAAACCCGTGGGAATTTCCCTTGACGTAGTAAATTTCGTAAAGTTGTTTCGATATTGTAGAGATATTTTTAGCTGAAATTCAGAAAACAAAATATAATAAATAAACTTTCCGAAATAAACAAAGCAACGAAAATCATTTTAACTCCACATAGCAGCGAAAGGCTTAAACGGTAAAATATAATTTCCCGACTTAGGCCTATTTTCAAGGGTCTTTCTTTCGCTGCCTGATGCTGATGCTAAAAGCATTTTTTCAGTTAGATTTATTTGAATCAAAATATCATAGCAATGAGTGCAACAAATAAAGTGGTCTAAATATCATACATTATAGTAAACGTATTTACCATTTTGCTTTCTGTTCGACACGTTTATATTAGCATCGCATCTGAAGTTGAGTATTTCATAATAAAACACCAAATAAAATAAACCTTTTTTGGATCTTTCATTATAAAACATTGCAAGTGCATATGGCTATGTAACAGTCAATTTAACAAAACATTGGTACTTACTATCATTGCTGCTCATTGCAGGGTACTTCACTTCGTATTAGGCTTACGTACTGTACTGTGTTCTGAGCTAAGCCCATGCCAAAAATGTCCAAGTATCATATCTTTTACGTAAAATATCAATATATCCTGGTAGATATTCTACATCTTGTAAGCAAGGGATTGAATTTCTTTACTGAAATGTCTTATTTGATCAAAAGCTTGATGTATACACTCTTGACAGTAAGCCTTACGCTGATTCCTAATAACGAACGCGAATGTTTGTTCAGTTAGTAGCTTATAATAGATAACCATGCATTAAAAAGGCAGAAAAGGGCTGGTGGGTCGATACGTAAAGAATTCACTGGAATGTCACACTCTGTGGTGTTACATATCCGTTTATGTTTCCGTAAATTGCTACTTAGTTTTAAAAATTCTAACAGACTCAGCTGAAAGCAAGAAACATCGATACTAAAAAACTCTAAGAAGGCTAATTACACAACACCCGAACCCCTAAAATTTCACCTCCCCGAGATTCAATGTATTCTTCCGGACGCGTTTTGCACGGTATCATCTTCAACGGAGTTACTAAAAAACCCCTTGATTTCCTCGAACACCTGAAAATCATTCCACTACATCAGTCCCTTGACGTTTTAACGTATCTGGCGCCATCCACCGGTGACAAATCTCAGATATAACATATTCTCTTTACTTCTTTTTCTTTTTCTGTTCTATATCATTATCTATTGTATTGATATTTTATTTTGTATTTGTTCTCTATTGTAATGATATGTTTGCAGACCGCTCTGGGCTTTGGATGTTACGTAACCATCCTTCGGGATTATTTGGAACAGTTCATGTCATGCAACCATTCCGACGGGTGCGATACCTTTTGCACCCTTGCATGTGATGCAACCACTCGGACGGGTGCGACATCTTTTACCCTCGTTCATGACATGCAACCGTTCTGACGGGTGCGACATCGGTTGCCCCCGTTCATGTCAACCACTCCGACGGGTGCGACATCTTTTATCCTCGTTCATGTCATGCAAGCACTCCGACGGGTGCGACATCTTTTACCGTAGTTCATGTCATGCAACCGCTACGACGGGTGCGACATCCTTTACTCCCGTTCATGTTATGTAAGCACTCCGACGGGTGCGGCATATTTTACCCTCGTTCATGTCATGCAACCGCTCCGACGGGTGCGACATCTTTTACCCCCGTTCATGTTATGCAACCACTCCGACGAGTGCGACATCTTTTACCCTCGTTCATGTCATGCAACCACGCCGACGGGTGCGACATATTTTACCCCCGTTCATGTCATGCAACCACTCCAACTGGTGCGACATCTTTTATTCCCGTTCATGTCATGCAACCACTCCGACGGGTGTGACATCTTTTACCCTCGTTCATGTCATGCAACGCTCCGACGGGTGCGACATGTTTTACCCCAGTTTATGACATGCAACCGCTCCGACAGGTGTGACATCTTTTACCCTCGTTCATGCCATGCAACCGCTCCGGCGGGTGCTACATCTTTCACCACCGTTTATGACATGCAACCGCTCCGACGGAGTGCGAGATCTTTTCCACCCGTTCATGTCATGCAAACACACCGACGGGTGCGACATCTTTTACCCCCGTTCATGTCATGCAACCACTCCGACGTCGCACACGTTCGCAGTCGCCCAATTATGGCTGAAGAAACATTCCACGGAGTTTGGCATCCTGACTTGACCCCCGTTCACCGGATTTAAACCTCATCGAACAAATCTGGTACAGTAACGTGCAGTCGTGCAGTCAACGGGAAGTCAATGCCAGGAATCCTCCACCAGTGAATTTTACGGAATTGTGGTATGCTCTTCAGGAAACATGATGTGCACTGTCTCCACAGTATTACAGAGAGCTGGTGGAATCTATGACTCCAAAGAATGTCTAACTGAGAAGAAGTTAATGCTCGGCGAGACGTAACTAGCGGCGATATATTCTGAGATACAAGATGCAGTGCACAGAAACCAACCTACAGGCTGATGCCGGAGCGGACTGCTCACGCGTAATTTCTGTTGACGTCAATTCTGGGAAACAGTCAGCCCTCAGCCACCAGGATACAAGATGCAGTTCACAGAAACCAACATACAGGCTGATGTCGGAGCGAACTGCTCACGCGTAATTTCTGTTGACGTCAATTCTGGGAAACAGTCAGCCCTCAGCCACCAGGATACAAGATGCAGTGCACAGAAACCAACCTACAGGCTGATGCCGAAGCGGACTGCTCACGCGCGTAATTTCTGTTGACGTCAATTCTGGGAAACAGTCAGCCCTCAGCCACCAGGATACAAGATGCAGTTCACAGAAACCAACATACAGGCTGATGTCGGAGCAGTCTGCGCATGCGTGTTTCTGTTGGTTTCAATTCTGGTAATGAGCAGTCATCCGAGCTACTCACAGCACGTGATTGTTACCTTCTTGGTAGCATAATTACTTTGCAAATCGGATATGTTAGTTTTGTTACGCCAATCGGGTTAGTTTAGCTTTTTGTTTGTTCAGTTTTTCATAAACATTTTTCAGTATGCCAAATACTTGGGATTGTCTGCATTTGGTACCAGGGGCGGCGGAAAGTGAAGTTCATTGACCGGGCCCGAAATTTCGAATCAATCGTGGTGTACCCCCTCTCTTCCTGCTTCCCGGAACAAACAGACGAAAAACAATGCCTAGAGCTTTGTTAGGTATTAGGACCACCTGACTACTTACCTGGAGGAACTTTCTAAGGCACATCACAACAAAAAATCGCACGTACACAGTGTATGCCAAATAAAAAAAAAATAAAAACAGAAATATTGGCGTAATTTTTGAAATTATTGGCCGGGCTGGAGCCCTGGAGGCCCGGGCGGTTCCGCCGCCGCCGCTGCTTTGGTTTTGTACAAATTCTTAAGCCTAACTGTAGCATTTGCTAAAATTTAATTTAAATAGTGATATTAACGCTATTCAGTGGCGTAACCGTATTACAAAATCGGGGGGGGAGTCCGATCACACATACACACATTATATATGCACACATATATATACATAAGGATCCCCAACTCTGAAAATCTGCTGGTCCTGACCTCCCCCCATCATCCTGGTTATGCCTGTGATGCTAATGCATATTCGTTTCACTGGGATTTGAGAAAACAACAGCGACAACAAAAAAAACTGCTCTAAGCAAATAATCATCAGATCGAAGGCAACCATCGCGGATCAAAGAAAAGATTTACTGCCGCAGTCTCCCCTTAAGTCGTTGGCTCCTGAACGTTTCCTATCCGGCAAAGCACATATAATCTCTTTGTTGTAGTGGCGCTCTGGTCGCTTGTTTTACGTTATTTCTACGAGAGTTGATGTACTTCGTGCAAAGCTTTATATTCTTTTACGTCTTGTCGAGTTGCTACCGTTATCCAGTTGCGGGAAGACCAACGCGGTATATAAGGGGTTTTCCAGTTTTTTTTTTTTGGTATTTCAGTGTAGTCCTTTGAACTACATCAGTGGCTATTCCAAATTCTAACCAAAACCGAAGACGTTCATGCTGAAAGATTAGCAGTGCGTTAACGTGAAGATTATGGTGCAAAATTCAGGGACGAAAAATTTCAAAAAACTGCGACGTACACCCTTTTTGAAATCAAAAATGATAAAATAGAGTCATTTTTTAAAAAGTTTTGCGTAAAATTTACCTATCTATGCGGCACGCGGAAATCCTGTCAGGGACAACGTTGATGGTTGATTGCCCGGTGGGAGCCGTGTCCTTGTGGTAGGAAAAACTACCAGTGATCGATGCAGGAAGACACCACCGGAGATTAGTGTTTTGGTGCAGCGACGGTCTCGCCTGAGCTATTGCTCTTCGCTGTTGTTGCTGGCGTAAACACCCTACCTACGCTACAATAAATAGTCCCTACGGTTAAGAGCAAAAGGCAACCCAAGGACTGTTCAGAATCCACACTTTTTTTTTTTTTTTTTGCCCAGCAGTTTCTTTGGACAAAATTACTATCCAAAACAAGTTTTCATAACGCCAGAGATTAATGGTTTTTAGTGCAGCCACGGCCTCGCCTGAGCCAGTCGCCATTGCTCCCAACTGTTTCAGCTAAGAAAAATAATCCCTATGGTTAAGGGCAAAAAGCAACACATTGACTGTTCAGAATCCATTTTTCCTTGGTCAACAGTTTTTTAGAAGATAGAGCAGTTTCAGGAGTAAATTTTACATTAGAAGTTACTCAATCAAGATCCTCGCACTTTCGGCTGATGCTGTACAGCTTGGAGAGGAAGGTAGTGGTAGAAAACTTCTCCCTACACTGCGACAAACAATTGGCAATCGGGCGAACTCGAATGGGATCTGTTACTTAAGCAGGCAGTAGGGGATAGAGTTCGGACTCCCCCCTCCTGCCATCCACCATACCCACTGCTTCTCTTGAAATTGATTCCTATCTTTAGTTTGCTGCAGGGGAAACCGACTCCACCAATTTTCGGGGGAGGGGATGGAAAGTCCGTGAAATAATCACACATGAGAGAAACACGTCTCTTCCATTGTCAGGTGGAACATTTAAAAAAAGGGTGGGGGAGGAGCAAAAGATAAACTACGAGATTTCGACGTGTATTTTAAAACGCTATTGTAAATGCTCATCACCAAATGAACAACGGAAACGGAAATATTATTTTGGTGAAAATGAATTGTTACAAAATAATAATATTCACCAAAAGAATACGTGCACAGTTGAAAGACTGTGAAATGCTATATTATGGAAACTTTTCGATATTTCTTTCAATTAGAAGTCGTCGAGCGAAAAATAACGAAAGGCATACCGAAATTCGTGGTTCGAATTTTCCTTTTGGGAGAAATAAATTAGATGTTTTACTTTATAAATACTATTTATGGAGTTCTGTTACACGTTCAGTATGTGTTTACTATTTATACTGTATTGAGTATAAATAGTATAGACATACTGAAACTACCTAATAGTATACTACTTATGGAGTTCTGTTCAGTACTTATATATGTGTGCGCGCGAAATGTGTGAGAAATAATCATCATAAGATTGGAAGAATCCTTTCTAAACGATTGGCAGGAAAAAGTAAAATCGCCGTGATGTTTACAAAATTAACGGGCAGACTTTATACTTTGATGCACTTAATCTGTCCGTGAGCAAAATCCTTTTGGGTACACTACGACATCTATCCTATACGAAATGAACATTGGATAGTACATATTATCGGTGAACTGTTCATTTACCCATTAGATGGCGCCACATTCGCGAGAGGGAACGGCTTGTATTCAAAAGTACCCAAATAGGTAGCAAAAATTTCCTAGGTAGGCAATTCCATTTTTTTACCTCAACTTCAGATGTTTCATAAGTATTTCGACTTTTTTTTTTAATAACAGGCGGTCTTACAAGTCGCAGGGTGACAAGGTGAAGGAAATATCTGGGGTTGGCATTTTTTATTCCATCGTGCTCATGTTACTCCAACCGTCTGCCACCTGATTTATTTCTGGGTCCCCTCCCCCCCTTTTTCTGCTTCGCTTCCGTGTCACTTTCCAATCGGGAATCATAGCCCACATCTCCTAGTTTCCTATTTCTAAGGGTCAGACACTCCCTTCCTAAAATCCTCTACGTATGAAAAACCGAAATTTTTAAAAAATTATATCCGGGAGGTGGGCACAATTCCTCGAAATTGTTTCATATTGGCCTCTCTCTAAATACGCCCTTGGTATGTTCATGTTTTGAACATATTGTATTCTTAATTTACATATTTTTTATTGGAAGAACTGGAATTTCTCGTCCTCACTGGTTTGGTTAAGTACTGCTTTATTTTTTACTTCAAGCTTCGAAATAAAAAGAAAATCGAACATAAATAAACAAACTTTGCTACCATTTTGGGGCCCCTGTTTGGGTCGGGGTCCTGGCACACCACCCTTTCAGACGCCACTGCCGAAGACAGAAAATACACACACTTCGATGTTTTCTCAAAAATTTATAAATTCCTAAAATAAACCACTGAAGAATAGTAAATATTATAAAGTAAAAAACAGAAGGTCCTTCCATTGCTTGTGAAAGCACAGCCATCCCGTACTTCTGCACGTGTATCATTGCTAAGTATCCTTCCGCGGAAACCATCGTTAGTTAAGCTGTCGGTCGCGCTGCTTGTGTGGTACCACGGGCAAAGTGGCAGATCCTACAGTGGTAGTCAGAGGGTTATCGTTGCCGCAGACTGGATTTCCACGTGCCGCATAGACAGGTACATTTTACGTATAACGTTTTCAAAAATGACTCCATCAATGATTTTTTTTTTTTCATTTTTCATCATTTGCTCTTTCAAAAAGGATGTACGTCATAGGTTTTGAAATTTTTCGTCCCTGAGTTTTGCACCGTAATCTTCACGTTAACCCAAAAAGTTTCTCAGAGCACAAAGGAAAGTATGAGGGACAAAAAGATTTTCAACTCGAACAGTTAAAAAAACAAGTACAGAAAAAGAAGCACGATTTAAGTCTACGTCTGCTAGCGGAAGAATTTTGATCAATTCAAAAATCGAAAGGTTTAATTCAGGTAATTGATATACCGAGGTATTAATTCCGAATAATAATTGAATTAACTTTTAATTTTAGAATTCGCCAATAGATGCCAATACACGCTCAGAATTGCCTTCCTCTTCTGACATCAGATGTTCAAGCAAGCAGACATGCCTACGAAAACTAAACATTACATCGGCCTGGAATGGAAAAGATATTGCTGGCAGGTTGACACCCATCTGTCTGAAACATCTATTTGACTGTCATGGAGATGTTTGTTACGAAATATCTTACACATGATTCTTAATTTTACAATTTACCGATAAATATCTCCTCCTTACTCTAAGTAAGGAATCCAAGCTGTAAATGAAAGTCGAACACACCAATTTTTTTTTCTTTGTAATTGGCTGAACCAAGGTAGAAATATTTCCAAGTTTAGTACATTCGGTCTCACACAACTTTTACCTTTTAGATAGAAGGGGTGTGAGATGTACCAAAAAAAAAGTAGCGAAATTTTAAAATAAAGGCTTAACTTACACATTATTTGAAGGCTGTTCTATCGGTCGAGCTCACCCAAATTTCTTCAGGACGTTCTTACGGAAACATTATATCTGATTTCCAGCTTATATTGAGAATGCAGCTTATATTTTAGCCATTTTATAATTTCTATGCCGAAGTATTCTGAAAATGACAAAAATGTAAACTTTACCTAAAGATGTATCTTACTTCTTTTCGAGTGCTTCTCGACTCTTTGGCCGAAAAGTTATACAAATGATTGCAAATCCAGTTTACATTTTTACCATTTCCGTGCCGATGTATTCTGGGAATGCAAAAACTCTAAAACAAATGTAAATTATTGTCAAAAGATGCTGAAATAAAGCACGATTTCCTCAAATCCTATGAACGCCATTCTATCTGTCGAGCACACCCGAATAAATTTACCATCTTTTGTCAAAACACGCAGGGACACCGATTCACCATTAATTTCTATACCAGAGTATTCTTTGAATGACAAAAAAAAAAAAAAAAAAATACTGGTCTGTGAATTTTCAATCCCGTGGACAACACCTTTTAACTTATTATATTCTGAAAGGTATGTAGTTATGGGCAAGGAATTGTAACACAGAACACCTTACCAGCATTGGTATGGAAAATCCATTGATTGAACTACGAGTAATATGTGTTTTTCACATTCTCTTTTTACCATACATGTATGGAAACTGTTACAGGAACTGTGAAAAGAAGCCTCAAGTTCTGATTGAAGACCTGTTTTCTCGTCATCCAGATTTTATCAACTAAACAACGAAAATGATTTCTAAAGATTTTACGTACTTACTTACAAAAGAAGCAAAAGATTTCTTTATTTTTTAAAACTTCATCCAAAGCTGATATTTCATCTTGTAAAGTCAAAAACGTTGAATAATCCTTTTCTTGAGTCAAGAAGTCCTTTTAACCATGAGGACCCCCGCAGTGCGGTGCTCTGAATTCACTCTTGGCTGTTCCATCGTTTGTCGCCACCATATTTATTCCGCTGATTCATACTGCACGGCGCACGCCTGCAACTCCCTGACCTTGCACATTGTTTGCAACTCTAACGTGAAACTGTACCAGTTGTTGGTTTTAGCTTCTAAAGTGATTGCAGTTTTCTCCGTTAATGAAGAAATGATAAAAACTCTAATCTCGATTCACGAATTTTAACAGTGGCTGTTTCATCGTTCGTCGCCACCCAATACCTTCTACTAATTTATAAAGCACGCCTTCTACAATCTGACTAGGCGCAATATGCAAAATTCTATCATAAAACTGTGCCAGTTGTAGGTCTTAGCTTCTAAATCGATTGCTGCATTCTTCGTTAATGAAAACCAGTGCGTGATAAAAAACCAGATCGTCAATCATGATTATTAACAATGGCTTTTCTATCGCTCTTCGCCACCCAATACCTTACACTGATTTACAGTGCTCACCTGCTACACTCTGACTGGAACAATATGTACAACATTGTCATGAAACTCTACTAGTTGGGAATTTTTCAGCTTCTAAATCAATTGGAATCTCCTCTGTTAATGAAGAACAGCGCGTGATATCATGTATAATAAAACCGGCTGTTCCATCTTTTATTGCGGCCTTATATCTTCCCCTGTTTCATAATACATGTCTACTACAACCTGATTTGTCGAATAGGCCCTTATCACAGAGAGCTTTTGAGGGTGTTAAAGTTCCACGAAATGTTTAAAATGTTCTAAAAATAAAATAATTGTTTTATGAATTTCATAAATTTTGTAACATTATAGAATATAAATCACAGTTTGGAAAAATGGCGAATATTAAATAGAAGAATTTTGCGTGCTAATAAAATGTAATAGAGCAAAAACTCAACCTCTGTGTAACGAACGGTGAAAAATAATTATCAAATTCAGACCCCGTTTCCGATGATTGTTTCTCGCTACGGTCCTGATCGGCCATTATGAAACTCTCTAACGTGAAACTATGTTCGTTGTGGGTTGAGATCCTAAATCAATTGCTATTTTTATAATGAACACCACAGCCCACGGTATCATAAATATTAAAACTCGATGTTCAAATCTTTGTCGCTCCTATGAGGTGGCTACGAACGATGGAACAGCCGTAAATAGATTTTGACTAATTATATTGCACGCCTACTACAACCTGATCGGTTACTGCGTAAAACTCTGACATGAATAGTGACACTGTACTAGTGATCCCATTTATTGGCGTAGGAAATAAACACATAAGCGTTTCCAAGCATTCGCCCATCAACCAGATGTTTTTTTCATTGAAGTTTGGGTGTAACTGCAAACTGAAAAAAATGGTGTCTACTACTTAATTGGTGTACTGTTCCTCGTTATCAATTTCTCTAACATGAAACTCTGTTAGTTAAGGGTTCAGCACCTTATTAGATTGCAAGTTCCTCTATTACCGAAGATAAGCATTAATATTAGAACTGGCTGTTCTATCGCTTGTCGCCACCTGGTATCTGCCCCTTGTTTATAATGCAGCGAGCAGGCCTACTTCAACCTGTTCGTCCGAACATGAAACTCCGTTTGCCGTGGGCTCAGCTCCAAAATCGATTGCAATTTTTTTTGTTAGCGAAGATCATTCCATCATAACATATATATTAAAACTGGCTGTTCCATCTTTCGTCGCCACCTAGAGAGAGAGATATTTCCAATCTGAGGTTGAGAGACCCGAACCCTCAGCGCTCTGCGCCTTTTGTCAGGTGAAAAAGAGAAATATTAGATGTTTGGGAACAGATTTCCCTGATAGAATAGTACGAAAGAAAAGTATGGAAATATTAGAGGAGAGGGAGTAGACGGTTACCCGTTAAGAAGTGAAGTTGTAAGCTGCCCTACATACTTACCTGTAACAACAAGCCATTTCAAGTGCTATTTCTCTCCGCAGAAAAATGCCCGGTACATCTGTGCCACAGAAGAGCACAGGGAAAGGAAGGAAAGGACACGGGAGAGGGGAACCTGGAAAAAAATCATCACACACAGAACATCTTTCCCAGAGAAGAATCGTCTTTGAACTCCGGGTAAGACAAAACTGGCCATTTGCTCAGTGTTGCTCGCCAGCCAATGAGAGAGAAAGATTTTCCCCATTGGTTTACAGAATTTTTTCACTGGTTTACTTTTGTTGATTCTTGACAGGCATGTCAGATTAACCATAGCTGAGGTGGTGTGATCACAAAGTTACACCGATCGAGGTTTCAGGTGCAACATTTTGCTCGGCTCTTAAAAGGGCCTTTTTTTTTGTTTTGTTTTGTTTTGTTTTTTTAATTAAGGAAAAACAACAACAAATTTTAACATAAAAGGCAAGACCAACAATACCTTGTTTTTTTTTGTTTTTTGTTTTTTTTAAGGGCAGAGATATTTAGTACAAAAAGATAAATCTTTTATGCAACATTTTGCTCGGCCCTTAAAAAAAGCCCTTTTTTTTTTTTTTTTTCTCATTTTAATTTAACTAGGTTTCTTCACATGGGTGAAGTATGTTTTCAAAACAGAGTACGGCTCTTAGAGGTTCCCACCCCCTTTTTTTTTTTCTTTAACGAGAATTAATTCACATGTGTGAAGTAAATTTGCAATCAGAGTAAGGCCCTTAAAAGAGCCTTTTTTTTTTTTTTTTTATTAGAAATTCTTCATAGGTGAGAAATAACCTCTAAACCTAGTCCCAATTATTGTTATTTTTTTTGCTAGGGTAGCTGTGAATTGGGTTAAAAAATTCTGTGAATTGGTTTACAGAATTTTTTCACAGGTTTACTTTTGTTGCTTCTTGACAGGCATGTCAGAGTAACCATAGCTTGGGGTGGTGTGATCACAAACAGAGTAACCATAGCTTGGGGTGGTGTGATCACAAAATTACACCGATCGAGGTTTAAGATACTCGTTTAGAGTATGCAACATTTTGTCGGCCCTTAAAAGAGCCTTTTTTTTTTTTTTTGTTTTTTAATCAGAGAAAAACAACAACAAATTTTAAAATAAAAGGCAAGACCAACAATACCTTGTTTTTTTTTTTTTTTTTTTTTAGGGGCAGAGATATTTAGTACAAAAAAGATAAATCTTTTATGCAACATTTTGCTCGGCCCTTAAAAGAGCCTTTTTTTTTTTTTTTTTTCTCATTTTTAATTTAACTAGGTTTCGTCACATGGGTGAAGTATGTTTTCAAAACAGAGTACGGCTCTTAGAGGAGCCCACCCTTTCTTTGTTTTTTTTTTTTTTTTTTTATTTAACGAGATTAATTCACATGTGTGAAGTAAATTTGCAAATCAGAGTAAGGCCCTTAAAAGAGCCTTTTTTTTTTTTTTATCAGAAATTCTTCATAGGTGAGAAATAACCTCTAAACCTAGTCCCAATTATTGTTATTTTTTTTGCTAGGGTAGCTGTGAATTGGGTTCATTTCTATAACTTCATTTAAGATAGTTTTTGGCCTTTTATAACTGTCAGTTTCATTGACAGTATAGTTAATGGCCGCTCTGACCAGAGGATTAGGATGAATCTTAGCTTTTTCATAGTATCTGTAAGCTAAGTCATACATCGTGTAATGGATGGAATTAATATTTAGCATGCTTCGGATAGCATGGTTTGAAGTTCTTCCATCAAGTCCAACCATATATCGTAGGGTTTTATTTTGAAATGAGGTAATCTTATTTTTCTGCTGTTTGTTGCAGTTACCCCAGATAGGACAGGCATAAGTAATAACAGGGCTGATACAGGCTTTCCATATCAAAGTTTTGTTTTTCCTGCTAAGCCTTTTATTTTTTATTATTGGCTGGAGACTTCCTCTGATCTTAAGCGATTTGGACACAGTTTCTTTAATATGCTTGTTCCAGTTTAGGTTGTGGTCCATAAAAAGTCCTAAATATTTAACATCATTTACCCAAGGTATTTTTTTTTATACATTTCTATTTCAAAGTCTGGATTGTGATTGCATTTAATCCTAGAAAATAGAATTGCTTGAGTTTTTTCGGTATTGATTTTAATTTTCCAATCTAAGAAATATTTCTCAAGTTTTTCAACATAATGTTGCAACATGAAAGTTGCTTGATTTTTATTTTTGGAAGTATAAGCGAGTGCAGTGTCATCAGCATAGAGAGCTGTAGTCAGATTCCTGTTATTATAGTTGGGAAAGTCTGACGTAAAGATGGAATACAGCGTTGGTGCGAGTACACTGCCTTGAGGTACACCAGCTTCGATTTTTTTTTAACGATTTTTTCCCATTGATTTTTACACAGAATGTTCTGTTAGTGAGGTATGATTTGATTATGTGTATAATCCAGGGTGGGAAATCAAGTGCTATTAGCTTGTAGATAATTGCCTCATGTGGGCATTTATCGAATGCTTTTGCCACATCCAGAAATATGGCTGCTGTGTGTTCCTTTTTTATAATTCCCTTCAGCACATTTTTCAGTTATTCTAGAGAGTTGGTGCACCGTGGAGTGTTTATCTCTAAAACCTCCTTGAGTAAATGGAATTACTGGGAATTCCTCACAGAATTGCTGCATTCTAATAAGAATTATTTTTTCAAAAGATTTTTCCCATGGTTGGGAGCAACGAAATCGGTCTGTGATTTTCAGGAATTGCCGGGTTTTTGCCTGGCTTGGGTAAAAGTATTACCTCTGCTGTCTTCCAAATATCAGGAAGTAGTTTATTTTAATGGCACAATTGTATATTTTAGTAAGGGTTTGCACATATTCTTCCGGTAATGTTTTCATAATTTTATTATTTATGCCATCATTGCCTGGTGCCTTTTTATTTTTAAGATTATTAATATGAAACCTAACTTCCCTTTCACTGATGGGTAGTGGTTTTTCAAAGTCAGGAGGAACAAAAAATTTTTTTGGCCCTTAAAAGGAATTTTTATTTCTTATCTTTTCAGTTTCTGGCGTTCCGGACCCGCGAGAGGTCGTAGCACCTTTAACTTGTCTATCGGACGTAAAAGAGGCCGTAGCATTTTGTACTTTTGGCTGTTGTTTTCTTTGCCTTGTGCTTCTATTTTTTTTAAAAGAGACTTTCTGTTTGCTTTTAATTGGGGATGTTAATACAGGTTTTTTTACTAGTAAATTCTTCATAGAGTTGTGCACTTTGGGCGATGACTCTAGAATTTTCTACATCCTCCGCGTGTCTAAAATAAGTATTCAGGGCCTTTTTCATTTTAATGGCTACATCAGTGTCAGGGATGTCATTTATTTTAAACTGTTTTCTAGTGAGTTTGCAAAAATTCTGCTTTTTCTTCGTCAGTTCTAACTACCGTCCCATCTTCTTTTTGAAGGGGTGGGAGTAATTTGACATTTTTATTTTGCAAGCTCGACGTAAGATTCCATAGAGTCATTTTGTTTTTTTTATCCGAATTTTCAGAGTAGTCAATATGAGCCTCCTCTAATACTTGACCCCATGACCCATTCTCGAATTTTCTGATTTCTCTTTTAATTTGTCTATTTATGCAGCAATAAAGGTCATAGAACGTTTTATTTCTTGTTCTTTGCCACTTGCTTCGGTACCTATTTTTTTCTTTTATAAGTTCCAAAATTTCTTTGGGTAAATAGTACGGATTTTTTTCTCTTTAGCAGGAGTTTGACATTCTTCCATAATTTTTTTAATGGCGAGGTTAAAGAGTTTAATAGCTGTGTCAGTTTCTTCTTTGCTATTACAGTCTCCAATTACTGGGGGTGGCACTAGTTTAATTTTCCCTTCAAATTGCTTGAAGTTAGTGACCATTTTGGGTGCTACCTTCACAGTTTTGTCAGTATAAAGCTGGAGGTGAACTGGATTGTGGTCAGAGGAGAGTGCCGCCTCAGTATAAATTTCAAAGTAATATTTATTATTCTTCAGGAGTGCAAAATCTAGTATATTGCTAGTTCCTCTGAGCGCCGTTCGTGTGGGTTCAGATGGCGCCCCCAAGTCAATGTTTTGGTTTAAAAGATATCTGAAAATATTGTTCCCACTTTTATTAGCCACCTGATATCTGCTACTAATTTATACTGTACGATTGCTTCAACCTGATTGGCCGAATAACCCTTGACATGAAACCCTGTTAGTTGGAGATTTAGCTCCTAAATCGATTGCTTGACGTACAGCATGAATCTAAGTTATATTAGGCAGGAAGTTTCTGTCCTCGTCTAAAAATGCTTTTAAGAGGTAGTAGGTTAGGAAATTTGAGTGAGTGAGCTGAATAGGACTGACAAATTGATGAATGTACTGACAGTTTGGAGAGAATTGATCCTTGACAATAGCGTACCGGAAAAATGCCCCTTTCCCCGCAAAAAACGAATTCCATGCCCTTTTGAGAAAATACAGCTTTCAATTATAAAAATTTCGGTGTACATATTGCTTTCAATTCCTGAATTTTTAAAATTCAGTTTTATTAACTTAATATTATTATTGGGCATTTTAATATTTCAACTGCATTGGAACCTACGAATATCTTTCCTAAGATCAAAATTATTGCGTTTTATTGCGTGTTACACAAAAGTGTCCGCTGTAATTAAAATCATTGCTCAAGTTTCATAAAAAAAACTTACCGCGAGACAGTTACGCCCAATTTAATCATATAATGTAAATTTCACTCTTTCAGAGAACTAAGGACGGCCCTTTGAAATGCCTGATGGTCACACACACACAAAACAAATAAGTTCCGTGTAACGGTGACTAATGATCTTTTATGATTTCGGCATACGAAAATTTACTGAGTAAGCAAATAAAATCGTGAAAATTAAGAATTACCGCACAAAAAATTAAAATTTCTTAAATTATCTACACTTGAATACGGAGAACGCAATTTACAGTAATGCCACAATTTTTGGCACTTAATAAAAAATCTGCTTTTAACTCTGTTACAAAAAAAATAAAAAAAATAAAGAGATCAAGATGACAAGTTATTGTTTCACATTGCCATGATTCTCAAAAAAGCGGACTCAAAGTCCTCTGCAGTAGCTATTCCATACACCCTTCATCCAGCTTTATAAATTAAAACCACCGAAAAAAACAGAAAAACAACTAAAAGATTGCTTTTCTTTTTAATACGTTATTGAAAGCTGCTGTCAAAAATTCATGGATATATCTTTATGACCATTTTCACATGAAGTTTCTGCAAAATACTTTTTAAATTCTTTCTGTGCAAGCTAAGAGGCCCTTTTGGCTATAAGATCCCCCCAGGAAGACGGGGTTGCGGGGACTATCACTATGACCCTGATCCTTGAGACTACTGGCCCATTAGTCGAGGAGGTCCGAAGGGGGATAAAGCCCTGATGCAGGGCGAACAAAAATGTGACTCCGTTTTTCCTCTGTAGCGATGATCAGCGCATGATATTTTTAAAAATTCCATGAATCGGTGTAAGCCTCGTTGATCATGATCATCAAATGATCACTTTGTAGAGGATTTTTAGGAAGGGAGTGTCTGACCCCAGGTCTTAAACAACCCTTAGAAATAGGAAGCTAGGAGATTTGGGCTAGAGTGCCCGATAGGAAAGTGACACGGAAGCGAAGTAGAAAGGGAGAGGAAGACGCCCTTATTTATTACCGTGGGCCAGTACCCAAAGTGCTAACCTCGTTATCCCCCCCCTCCAAATATATTGGTAAAAACATTGATGTTTTGGCTCTGGCACCATCGAAGAAATCAACCCAGTTTTCGGTAACATATCATCCAGAAAAACAAGCATTCAGCAGAGATTTACCTCATCTCATAATTAACTATCTTCGGCTGAAATCGAAGTAACTAACCACTACCTCAAGCCGAAATAAAAGTGTAAAAAAAAATACTCAATGCAGACTGAATATAAATTCCGAATTTTCTTATACGCACTTACGAATTGTCCATGTAAAGTATTCACAAAATACTATTTTCTGGAAATAAGGTCTTCACGATCTTAAAAAAGAAGAAAAAAAATTTCACTGAAGAAGTCAAATGTGTGTTGGAATTTAAATATTGAGTTTGAAACCTTAATTTTATGAAAGTTAACTTTTTGAGCATACAATTATAGTTTCTGCCCTATTCTAGGTTGGCATATACTCTTACTTCTGGAATATGTAGGAATAAAATGATTATTTTTGGAATAGGCGTGCGCGCCTATTCCAGAAGTAACATATGCAATATGTGTTAAAAGAAAGAGTAAGTCAGGATGGTATGCACGTGTTGAGGTTTAGTTGCACTTAGTTAGTAGCTGATTCCATATTTTTTTTCTAGAAGTGGTATCCAGTGATGATCAACCTTCCAGACATCACTCCCTGCTTAGGTGCCAGGGTACTGGTAAAAAGACCTCCTGAGCCTTGTGCCGCTGCGAGCAACCTGCCCCAGTCCAGACAAGAGCTTTCACACCTGCACGGCCAGGAATAACTCCAGAATAAGTGGTACCGGTCTTTAACGAGGTTGCATGGACCTGGCGACCAGAGTATAACAAATCCACATTCATAATAACAATAGCAAGCAAAATAGGTGCCCCGCAAACGGAATGAGGTTGAACCATGACATCAACGCTTCCCAATCCGATATTCTTTGGGCAATGTGTACTCGCACTCCTCACTTCTGTTTCGAGACGGAGGTATCTGGTAATCTTTACATGTCTAAAATCTTCGACAAACACACATCTCGTCCCGATGAGTATTAACCAAGTCTTGTGTTTGTTGCTTATTATTTACTTCTCATTCTGACTTTTCTTGAAATGCATCTTAGCCTTCATCTCTTCTGTTTCTAAACAGGGGAATGTAGTGGAGCCGCCAAAATAGCGGTTCGCGTTACTAAAAACTGAACTGTGTTAACACACTCTACAATAAAAGGATCGAAATTCTTGGAATCTGCAAATGCATCTAATTTCAAAGGCAAAAGACCATCATAACGCTGAGTTTTTCAAACACAGGACGTAAAACTATATGGAGCAATGACACCGAAAGCAATGCTTGCCCAGAACACAATATTAGACTAACCTCTGCAGAGTACAGGTTTAATAAACATATTTATACCATTTTTTGTAACAAAAAACTGCATGAATAAGGGTTAATCATAATTTTAGGAGAAAACCAAAAAAGAATGCATAGGTTGCGAAGTACTATTTTTGCGCATCCAGCATGAATTTCTTAGTTTTCAGTTTTGAGGAACATATTTCAACACACTTTCACATAAATTTTCAGTAAAAAACGGCATTTAAATTTGAAATTTCATATTCCATTTCAAATGTTATTGACTTCTAAATCGTAGTACGTAGCAAATTCGACGTGATTGAGAAGCGTTTCATTTAAAATAACTTCGCCCTTGGTACTTTGTCGGTTACTTAAATGACGAGAAAAAGAAAAATTCCGGAAAGACATTAATATGGCCAAGAAGTTTAAAAGTTCGAATTAAAGAAAAATGAGAAAATGACAGGAAAATTATAATAATACTTGAATGTTTTGAAGTCTAAAGTTTACAAAGAAGTACAATTTATTTTTAGCACGCTAATAGCCGTTTACTCCTGGGAACAATTATTTCGGAAGAGAAAAAAGACCCATTTCTCATGAAAGCATTTATGTTACAATCTGTATTTAATTACAATATACGAGGAAATGTAAATTTACTATAATATAGGATAAATATAGATAGCACAGAATAAGCGCTACTTGTACTACATAATCTTTAAGACAAATTAAGATTCGTTTCCATGGGCGGTTGCAGCAGCCTCTAGGGACTGAGATTTACATAAGGTAGATCGTCCACGATTCCGACGTATCCAACTTAAAGCCAATGAAAGGATTTAGAGCAGCCTTTCCTTTATGACGGACCTGGATTTATTACGTACGAGAAGCAAAAGTTTAGCGTTATATTCATAACATAAAGAAAGGTAGCCTGTCGAATTTCGGGATATTTAAGGGGGAAAGCAGTGTTCATCTTAAGTGAGGAAACATAGTGAATAGCTTGTTTTATATTACTTTGGCACGACCACTATCCGATACACAGCATTCAGATGAGCTATTTCCCTCGGTCTTTTTTTATTTGCGATTTTCTGAAGTCTTAGGTCTTGTCCGCGTGTGTATATCCTACGACATCAGTGCTGCCCATACAAGTATCGTCTCAATTGTTCTTAATTTCTAATGGCATTTAAACTGTAGGAGCAGTGAAGTCACATGACACAACAGATGAAAGGATGTTCTGATATTGCCCGGATGGGTTCCGTAATCCACAGGACCTCAGTGTATATCATGTTGAGAAAAGTTCTTTCTTTTTTCCAAATTCTTACTCACGCACCAAGTCGAACATCAACATGCTTTTGGATTCCTGTTGCAGATATTAAACCAACCTTTTATGCACGCAGACACATCAAATGTGAGCCTGGAAATTAAAATTAAGGGGTTCACGCATCACAACATCACACCTGTCATTGTGTCCTTATCTATATCCATACCCACCACATACCTCAACAATAATTTTCCGTTTCCCGCAATTCCTACTGCAACACAATGACTGTAGACAGGGTACGCGCCATCAATAGAAATCTGGAGCGCTTCTCTTTCCTTTACTGGTGAGCGTGTACATAGTACAAGCTAAAGCCATTGTGCCTTAAACAGTCACAGCTCTGGCGCCATCATACTGCTCGCCTGTAAACGTTAAACTATCATTGCGGGAAATACAATGCCAATTATGTGGTTGCTTGCGTTCCTCCTCTCTGTTTCTGTAACCCTTTTGAGGAAAAAGAAGAGGATCCGGATTCCAAACATTTTTTCAGGGAATTTCAGGATATATTACAATGACCTCATTCACCTGATGGAGATTTTCCGCAGTAACTCAAAACACTAAATATAAATGTAAAGTATTTTGGTTATTTATTTTGAGTTTCTTGCCTCACGCTAAATATCAATATAACTGCTGTGCACTGTACACCTACGAAAACCGAACTGATGAAATGGAAATGCATAATACAGCCAGGGCTTTGCATAACGAACTGTTCCTGGAGAAAGTGTCTTCGGGATATTGTAATATTCGGTTCGTGACATCCATTCGTTAAGTGCAACATACATGTGCTGCATTTTTGCGAATACTTGATTTGTTCCTTTTGCTTTACGTTGCTGAACATTTATTAATTAGAACAGCTTTAATAGCATCAACACGAATTTTTTTTTGTAAAACCTCCTTCTGTATATATAAAACTTCAATCCATATACACTGCTGTGCACCCAAAATGCAACACCCGAAAGGAAGCATCCGATTGGCATGAAATTCGTAGCACGTGTCGCCCGCGAAAGGACATGCAAGCGATTAGCATTGCAGGGCATATGCAAATCATGTGCTGCCGGCACATCACCGAGAAGTTCTATAAGAAAGGGTGCACAGAAGGTGGTGTGTAAGTAGTGGAAGTGTCTGTTGTGCTACCGGACTTGTGCGTCTGAAGCTTCCTGATGCCTCGTCGCAGAATACGGCAGTCATTTCAGCACGTTTTGGAGTTCGACAGAGCTTTACGAATAGTGGATTATCGCGACAGCAGTTTTATCGTACCGAGACATCGGCGCCCGTGTGGGATGACATCCAGCCACAGTGAGGCGAGTATCAATTTGGTGGGTGCAGGAGAAACGAACAGACCGACGTTAGCGATTGCTGCAGCCGCGGCACACCACCGAACGAGAGGACCGGCATGTTGAGCGGCGGGAATTGACGGATTCGCACCTCCACATCACGAACGTTAGCGTTAGCGCAGGAATTAGGGTGTGTTGCGCAACAACCTGTGTCAGCACGTACCGTTCGACCTCGTCTGCAGGAGAGAGGGAATTGTCACACGGAGCCCATTGCTCCGATTACTACCGACGTTCCACCACCAGCGTGCGCGGCAGCCGTGGGCCGTTGAACGCCCGCACCTGGACTACGGAATGGCGCGACATTGTCTTCTCCGACGAATCCCGCGTTTGGCTGCAACACCACGATGGCCGGATCCGCGTGTGGCGACACCGCGAGGAGAGACTATGACGTCTGCATTATACATCGCCATACCGGTCCGTGGCCTGCGTTATGGTTTGTGGTGCAGACTGGATATATGACAACCGCACCCCTCTGGTGCGCATAGCCATTACACTCAACAGCCACCACTACATCTCCGACGTTTTGCAGCCTGTCGTCCTTAATTGCCTGCAGGACCTGCCAACGGCTACGTTTCAACAGGAAAATGCGCGCCCGCACGTGGCACGCATCGCGCAAGAATTCTTTACGGCCAACCAGGATGTGTCATTGCTGCCGTGGCCCACCTGTTCTCCCGATATGTCGCCCAGTCGAACACGTCTAGTAGCTGATCGGCAACCGAGTGGCCTGTCAAGCACTACCCGCGGCTACGCCTGATGAAGTGTGGCAACGTGTAGAAGCAGCCTGGACCGACATACCCCAAGCCCACATCCAAAGCCTCTTTCGTTTGATGCCGCGGCGTGTAGCGGCCGTTATTGCTGCCAGTTATGAGGGCCACACGAACTTTTGATGTCTGCGAATTCCCGGAAGTCGCACGGGCCTGTAAGCTCAATCGTTTCTTCTTTGTATCTGTTGTTATGTGTCCAGTAAATCTGGCACCTATATCGTGCCCTTCTCGGTGTTGCATTTTGGGTGGCCATCAGTGTATAATGCCAAGGCTTTGGTGGTAACTGCTGCGCTTATGAATAGCTGATTTCTATAGCTGTATTCTGTATTTACACAACTCTAGATACTTAACTATAGTACAAAGCTATAGGTTATGTCTGTTGCGTATGCAAGTCGGTGGTTTCTATAATTGTATTTGCAGAACTATAGATAGTGAACTGTAGTGCTAAGCCGTAGATAATACGTAACATAGTCCTTAGTTTCAATACTTTCATTTGCTCAATCGTAGATACTTAACTAAACAATAGGTACTATACAGACATAGCTACTTTACAACTATAGATACGCAACTGTAGTGTATATATATACTTTGCAACTACATATAATTCATTACAGCTCGAATGTATAGGTCATAAATTTTGTGTAGGATAGTCTGTAATTCCTGGAGTTGTATTTGCACAACTATAAATACTCAACTATGATGTAAATACTACAGGTACTCTAAAACTCTAGATACTTAACTATTGTGCGGAACTACATGTGATAGGTTTCTCGTTTGTGGTTTCTATAGTTGTATTCGCACAGCTGTAAACAAACTGAATGTTGGTTTCCTGATCGACCGCACGGCACTTGTTTTTAATTAAATGCAACTATTTTGTGAAGGATTTTATTGAAGGAGTATCTTGTTCACCAGTTTTAACAATCCATTGAATTAGGAAGCTAGGTGATTAGAAATTCGATGCTTTACGGCGGACATTACTAGAACAATCTTACCTGTCCGGACATTAGCCGTTTGTTCGATGCATATGCTTTTAATGACTATTCTATGACATATAGAAATTTTTTGATTGACCTGAACTTTTCGTAAATAACTTGTGATAATCTGGCAATAAAAAGCTGCTGAGAAGCGCTCATTTCAAAACAAAATTGGGACATAAATGAGGTATCAGGCTACCTTAAACTTAAAGAGAGTTATTCTCAACTCCTGTTCTTTCAATTCGCCAGAAATGTTAAAGTGAAGCAAACAAACATTTGGCGAATTTATTTCAGTCCCTTCTTGGCATAAGAATATGTTGTGTAATAATTACCTCAAAGCGCTTGATCCGTTATATGATTGCGAAACTTCGATATTCTAATCCTCTGATTCTATCAGAAACGTTGAGGTATTCAAGTAGAATCAGAGAAATTGAACAATCGATTGTACGTACCACAGCATGCATGTACTTTGCTTGACCAGCACTACATATTCGATCAATCATCACACTCTTTCATTAAATCGTAACAAAATGGTGGATCAATCATTTCACTCTTCTGCTCCGAGAAATTTTGGAACGGACATGCCTAGGCCCATTCATCGAATTTGGCTTTCCTGGATGCCTGACTTCCTCACCCACCTTCTGTGTGTGTGTGTGTGTGTGTGTGTGCCTGTGCTTGTGCCTCCTTTCTTTCCGCAACCACAAACTCCTGTGTTTAGTCTCACCCCTGTCTTGCTCTTAATCACCGCAATGTACCGAACTCATTTCAAACGGAATAAACGCAAGAATGCGTCGGAAATTCTAAATTTTTTTTTATTCAATCGCTATAATGCCGAAAAGTTGCCCCTTATGTATCAAAAGACAGTGTAAAAATTTAAATCAGACAATATTTTCCGTTTACGCGTGACGATCAAATTTTACGCAGTTTTATTGTTTTTTATTCTAAGAACCAAGTAAGAATTACATTCGAATCTCTTAGTGCGGAAATTTTGCCCTTGGTATAACTAAAGATATTGAAAAAAAAAATAGTGAAATCGACAAAGGCACAGCAAATTACTGAACAGATTTGTAAAAGAGAAATTACATTTAGGGAATTTAAATTTCTTCCCACTTATCGCTTTAAATTCCAATCTTAGTTAAATTCTTATATATAGGAACGGGATGTAAGGTCAGGTGATGCGTAACATCACAGCCTCTCCTTGACAAATACCAACCCCGCCTTCTCGTGGTACATCCTGTTCCCACTAAAGGGGCTCTGACGACCGCCAATAGCGGTATAACTATACCATCGGGATTAGAGGAAATGCTATTCCACACTCACCAACCCGCTTGGCCAGCGTGGTGAGTTTTGGCCAAACCCCTCCAAAATGACTCCACAACTTAAATCTTGGCCCTCAGTCTCCGGCAGCTGGAATGTGTGCCACCTGGCCAAGGCGAAAGCGGCCAGTGCGACATGAAGAGCAGAGGGTGCTAAGAATCCCCCGGAGGACCGGACTAGGCTGCCATCCTGATGCTGACCTTGGCGACGTATAACGGACGCTCCCTATCTTCTGATTCAAGGCTTCTTGAATTGGAAGAGGAACTACAAAGGATCAAGTGGGACATCGTCGGGCTAAGTGAGGTAAGGAGAAATATAGAAGATCTCCATTAAACGGAAAAGTTGGACATCTCTTCTACTATCGTGGGACAGATACTTTGGCAGAACTAGTGGTGTTGGATTTATAATAAACAAGAAACTGAAGGATAAAGTTGTAGAAGTTGAAAGTTCACTCTGACAGAGCTGCACTACTCGTTATCCAACTCTCGAGAAGATACCAGGCTCAGATTATTCAAACTTATGCACCCACCACAAGTCATGCTGAAGAAGAAATTGAAGAAATTTTATGAGGAAAATTCGTGATCTAAATAATAAAGGTAAGCAGCACTTAGAAGATAATTATGGGAGATTTCAATGCAAAAATAGGGCAACGGCAACAGAATGAAACTTTAGTAGGTAAATTCGGTCACGGCAACAGAAACCAACTTGGAAATACTCTCGTAGAGTTTGCACAGAGGCAGAAGGGTTCTTCATCTTGAACTCCTTTTTCATGAAAAAGCCACACAGGGAAATGGACATGGAGACATCCAAATGGGACGACAAGTGAAATTGATTTTATTATGTGTAACAAAAAATTCGTCATAGAAAACTGCAATGTGCTAAACAAGTTCAACACAGGCAGTGACCATAGATTGGTGAGATGTAAGATGCACCTCAACTTTGGTAAACTCGAACGTGAAAAGCAGAAGCTCATAAGACAAACAAAATGTATTGACATAACCAACCTTAAAAAACACCATAATACCTTCAAATTGGGACACAGAAGAACAGATTCTCTGCTTTAGAAGGCCTAACATCGGAAGAAGTGGATATTTCTGGAGAGTTAACAGAAAAAGTAACCAAAGCTCTTATGGAAACAGCAACAAAATTAGCTGGGTCTAAGAACAAGTTGCATGTGTGAACAAATTATCAGAAAAGAAGAAATTAAAATGTTGTTGATGCAAAAAAGAAGAGTGATGAGGACAACTAAAGAAGAGATGTGACTTCCAAAGTGGAATATATATAGAGCTATGCAAGACAGTACGAAAAAGTATCACTGAAGACGTAAGGAAATTCAACTGTGAACTAGTAAGGAAAGCAATTAGAAAACAACCAAAGCCTAAAGATAGCAAAGGGACATCTCAGTAAGAAGAAAACAGATTATGGCACTGAGAAAAGAAGTTGGTTCTGTAACAAAAGAAATAGAGGCAGAAATTTTGACAAGAGTGAAAGATTTCTACTCCAAATGTATATGAAAGGGATGATATATGCACTCCAGGCATCATGAAAGATACCAGTACCAGAAGTTCTCAGTCCTTCCAGCCAGAAGTTGCACATGCAATCAAGAACATGAAGCGGGAAGAAAAGCTCCAGGAGAAAGATGGAATTACTGTAGACATCATACAAGAAGCAAGTGGAGAGAAATCGAAACGAACAGTACTCATGCCCAAATTTTTACTCGATGCCTTAATGAAGGGAAAGATTCCTGAGGATTGGAACAACGCTTTCACAATGATCTTGCTTCATAAAAAAGTGACATTGAGGATCTCAGGAAACTACAGACCCTATCAGCCTCCTATCCAGTGGTTTTATAAAATCTTCACTCAAGAGTTCTTTCACACCGCTTGAAGGTGACACTGGACATGGCTCAACCGAGAGAACAAAGCTGGATTCAGGAGTGGCTACAGCACAATAGATCGTATCCACGTACTGAGAGAAACTAATTGAAAGAGCGAGGTAATATGAACTTCCATTGTTGCAAGGCTTTTATCGATTATGAAAAAGCCTTTGATTCGAGTGAAACCATCAGCCGTTGCAATGGCTCTGAAATCCTGCGGTATTGAAGATGCATACATTAATATTATTAATAACATCTATGAAAATGTAGAAGTGCAAAGATTCGGCTGTTTGAAAATACAACACACATAAAAATTGGAAAGGGAAGTGAGACAAGAAGACACCCATATCTTCCGAAGCTCTTTATTGCCACATTGGAAAATGTCTTTCAATCGCATTGAACTGGGAAAACAAGGGGATAAAGATTAATGGAAGATTATCTAACCCACCTTCGTTTTGCTGATGACGTAATCATTTTTGCAACTACCCCCATCAGAGCTGCAGAGTATGATCCAGGAACTTGCTGACAAGAGTAAAGAAGTGGGGATTAAAAATGAACTTTCCAGAAGACAAAAGTGATGTACAATGCTTTCACGAAGAGCCAATGAAGATTGTATCGATTGATGGAGAAAAGCTGGAGATAACGAACACGTACGTTTTATCTTGGACAGCAGATATCAAGTGAGGGTCACATTGGTGAAGAAATTATTCGACGTACAAAACTTGCCTGGAGAGCTTTTGGAAGAAACAGCATATTTTTCAAGAGTAATGTGCTATTATGTCTTAAAAGAAAAGGTGTTTGATCAATGCATCCTTCCAGTGCTTACGTATGGTGCAGAGACTTGGACCTTAGCTAAAAGAGACACTACAAAGAGCTGCAGACAACTCAAAGCAGCATGGAGAGGGTGCACATGCTTGGTGTAACCAGGAGAGATAAGAAGAGGAACACGTGGATCCGAAAAATGACAAAGAGTGGAAGACATCATGATCAGAGAGGTAAATCCTGAAATGGCAATGGGCTGGACATACTGCCAGAAGAACAGACCATCGATGAACGGCTGAAATTTTAGATTGCATTCCAAGGGACAGGACAAGACCCAGAAGAAGACCACATGGAAGATGAATGGATGAGAAATTCGAAAGTATGCGGGAGTGACATGGAGGAGACTGGCACAAGACAGACCGTTGTGGAGGAAACTTGGGGAGACCTTCGTCCAGCAGTGGATTGATAATGGTTGATAATGATGATGATGATGATGATGATATATATACAAAATCGTACATTATATAGAAGATTATACATTATTGACTATATAAGGTCCGGCTATGATTAAGTCAAGGGCGAAGCTGGTCCGGGTCCAACACTTTTGACTCGTTTCCAATTCTGTCCTTTGAGAGCCTGCCGCGTGTAAGACATCTCATCCTAGCTCTGAGTCCTCTACAAACACCAGTGTTTAAAAGAATTATTTTCTCTTGTGGAGAAAAAAACCATCACTGTAAACTACATTAAGCAAACTTTTTGAAAACAAAATTATTTGTCTTCACGCTTACTCTTACTAAGTTAATCTAATTGAATTCATTACACAAACCGTATTGCGTTAACGCGGAATTACAGGAAACAATCTGTTTTTGCAAAATTTTAACAGATACGAAAAGCAGCAGCTGGTACCTATATTAGCACCACTGGTTGCACCGGTAGATTCCAGCAGACTAGTATCACTGCTCACTCCATGACTCTCATCACTCGAACACGGGGACGGCCGCAGTCTTTGAAAAGGTCCTTATATTTTAGATTGCAGAAATGAATACCTTTCTTCCTTTTTCTGGAAATTCTTCCTTTTTTGGAAATACTGTCTTTCTTCCTTTTTCGGAAATACTGTCTTTCTTCCTTTTTAAAATACTGTCTTTCTTCCTTTTTTGGAAATACTTCTGAAGTGCTACGTGTGCCCGTACCCGAGGTCCTGATATTTTACATTGCAGAAATGAATATCGCTGTCTTTCTTTCTTTTCTTGGAAATACTTCTGAAGTGCTACGTGTATCCGTCCCCGAGTTCCTTAAACATGCATTTTATATTGCTACGTGTGCCCGTACCCGAGGTCCTGATATTTTACATTGCAGAAATGAATACCGCTGACTTTCTTTCTTTTCATGGAAGTATTTCTGAAGTGTTACATGTTGCCTTTCGCGGCGTTTAATGACGCGTTTGTTTAGTTTCAGTTAGTGGCTTTTGTGATTCAAATTACTGATTCTTAATTCTGAGGTTGCTTATATCCTCAGCTGTGGTGTAGTGTTGTTAGAAACCAACATCTAGATCGAAGGAAGACATCTCGAAAATCACGAAAATGCATCTCATGAGGTTGATTCTGAGAGTGGACCGCTTTCTTCCAGTGAACGCAAACACTATAGTTCACATATACACTGCATGTTCACCTGCGGAAAACATAACTTCAGCCACAGTATATACACACGAAACCTTTAAAACAAAAAGATATAGAAAGGCAAGCACTACAGCCCACATCTACAACTTAAGTTCACCAACGAAAAACACCGAATCAACCACACCATACACTCCAAAATTTTGAAAGAGCGATAAAGCCCGCCCGGTGGCGAAGTGAGTGTGTCTTATGACCATTTGTCTTAAAAGGGTCCGTGTTCCACTCCCGGTGAGGCATGGATGTTGCGTTTAATTTACGGTACTGGCTCTCTTTACGTTGAGACAGTTGCCCTGAATTAGGGACGGGCGAACCCTCAGTACAAAAAACAAGTTAGTAAAATCATGCAATGCATTGATTATAATACGCTTTCCAACATACTAGAAATCATTACTCAAATTATGAGGAAAACGGCTGTGCAATAAATCTCACTCCTGTGCCCTGACCTTTGATCCCATTTCGATGATATTCACGGGAACTGGTTCAGTATACCTCCGAAATAACATGATAACGTTTTGTCGCAATCAAAGCAATTTTACGTAAGTTATGATGCATAAGGGCTATGGAATAGATCACGCTTCTGTGTCCTAACCTTTGACCCCATTTCTCCCATTTTCAATGGGATTCGTCCCCAGGAAGGCCCCTACAACGTACTAACATTTCTTTCAAATCGAAACATTTTTACGTAAGTTAGACGCATAATGGCGGTGGAAGTGATTCCGCTCGTATGTCCTGACCTTTGACTCCCATTTCGCCAGTTTTCAACAGGGTTTGTCCCCAGGGGATTCCCTACTACATACTAAAATTTAATCGAAATCGAACCTGTTTACGTTAGTTATGACGCATAAAAGCAGTGGAATGGATCCCGCTCCTATGTCCTGACCTTTGACCCTATTTCGTTCAGTTTCAATAGGGTTCCTTCCCAGGACATCCCCTACCACATACTAAAATTTCATCGAATTCGAACGATTTTTACGCGAGTTATCGTGCGGACGATCATACGCACACAACGCGTGACGTAATGGGGCAGATGGGAATCGCGACCATCTGCTCGCAAGAGTGTGACGTCATAAAATTTTAAAAGGATTTGCACATTTGTTTGTCTACTGACGTCATGAAAATACAGGTGGCGCCATCTTTTTTCTGGACAATTAATGCGTTCACAAGGATGAAAATTTGAACATCGATTAAAATAGCTTCATTTTATAACTTGGAATACCTAATATTTTCTAAAACATAGCCATAATTATGCAATTCAACATTTGTTTGTCTACTGACGTCATCAAAGCACAGGTTGCGCCATACATTTCTGGCTTCAACACCACCAAAGGAAAAGTTATTGATTTTTAATATAATTATGGTTATGTTTTAGAAAATATTAAGTCTTCCAAGTTATAACAAGAAGTTATTTTAATCGATGTTCAAATTTTCATCCCTGGTTAATATATATCAAATACGTGGAGATAATGTAAATGGACGATGTCATCACTCAGGAGTGATGACATCGTCCATTTTTTCATCCTTGGGAACACATTAATTGTGAAGGAAATGTGTACATTTTTCCATTGGAAGTATAGGATGCAAAATTACTTGACGTCCACCTTAATAATATGGGATAAGGGCGAAGGAATGGACCGCAATCCTATGTCCTGACCATTGACCCCATTTCGTCCATTTTCAATAGGGTTCGTCCCCAGTGGTCCCCTACCACATACTGAAATTTCATCGAAATCGAACCATTTTTACGCACGCTGTGACGCATAAAGGCAATGGAATGCATCCCGCTCTTATGTCCTGACCTTCGACCCCAATTCGTCCATTTTAAATAGGGTTCTTCTCCAGGCTGTCCCCTACCACATAGTAAAATTTCATTGAAATCGAACTACATTTACGCATGTTATGACATATAAGTGCATGGAATGGATCCCGCTCCTACGTCGTGACCTTTGACCCCATTTGTCCCATTTTCAATAGGGTTCGTCCCCAGGTTGTCTTTTACCACATACTAAAATTTCATCGAAATCGAACCTTTAGTACGCCAGTTATCGTGCGAACAGATGGACGGACGGACGGAATAAGCTGGAGCATATACTCTTCTTCAACCTACGGTTGGAAAGCCTAAAAAAACAGGTAGTCTTAGTTCTGAGTGAGCCGTCAGTTTGGAACATAGAACTACGACTTGAAGATCGGAGAGTTGAAATGAGCTAGACGAGTATGGTTTCAAATTGTTTATTTAATGTGTTATACCCAACACAGGTCTATGATATAAAAAGTAACTTACATATTTTTTACAAACAATGCTGGATACACTGCAAACACAAAGCAAATCGATACACGAATTACCCGACGTGGTGCTCTACGTGGTATCGGTTAGAACATCCATGTGGAGATCTTGGGACATAAACGCTTTGAATCTCTTGTAAGTAACACTGTATTTGATGCTCAAGTTGAAATCGCCCAACACAGTGATCGATATGTTGCCATGGCCTTTCTTGGTCATTTGCGGGAAGGCTTCTGAAACCTTTGGTGAGTATAATACAAGATTGCTGAGGACGACTACTTAGTAGTTAGTATCAAGAACTCTTGAAAAGGGCTGCAATCTTCTCGGGATTCTTACAATCCCTCTCATCACAAACTCTTGCCCTCTCGTTCTGATTTTCTCCACTTTTGCTTGCGTTCATTCGGCGATTTCCGCGGCATTGTCGAAAATGTTGAACCGTTCACGCAAAAACAATTTTTTTTTTTTTTTTTTTTTTTAAAAAAATTTAGTTCAAAACACTTCTGTGTATGTTCTTCTACATATTTGAATTGATCTGGTCAAAAGCTTTAAAACGATACAACAAGCGACAAGTCATTTTGCACTTGCGGTTGTCCAGATCAATAGCGATATTATCAGAAGTGTTCACAGGTTTACAAAAAGCTTAATTTGTTTTTTTAAATGTTCAGTTCGAATCCACTGTGAAATGTTCTCCGTATATTTGAATGATCCGTCGAGCAAAGGTTTTAAAACGATACCACGCACAGTCGTGTTGCGCTCATGGTGGCCGAGGAGCCTGTGTCAAACGCGACAGCACACACAGGAATATTGCATCATACTCCCCCACGCACAGAGAGCCGGGGTTATACGGGCGCATCGCGATGTTATTGCGCCAGTACGCGAATTGGACTCGCATGATGCTTTACGAAATATGCTAACACGATTAGTGTGCGGAACGCATATTTTATTTTAGTGCCAAAACGATTTCAGTTAGAACCTGTTTTTGTCACAGGTGGACGGCCGTAATTCGCCCATACTATCCGCGGAGGTAGACGTAGGCCTACATCAAAATAGCCAAAAGACAGAAAAAGCTTCTGCAAATGAAGTGTGGCATGGTGATGTAAAGGCGGTGGATCTCTACTAAACAGAAATAGTTAAGAATCGCAAACAGAAGTCAGACGTGTATTGCGTAATAAAAGAGCACCTGCAATTAGATTAAACTACGATGGCTAGAATTCACAAGAGCCTCTGGTAAACCCACCGAAGAACTTTTAAGACACTTCTTGTTTGTCTCACTGTTACAACCTTCGTCATATCAACATTTTTACGGAAGGAATTGAAAAGCCGACGAGTAGAAAACGAGTTTCGCTTGTATTGTTCAGTTTTACGATCCCCTTAAATCAGATCACATAGCAGATGATCTTTAGGAAATGAGTGTCTGACCCCAAGTCTTGAACAACCCTAGAAATAGGAAGCTAAGAGTGATTTGGTCCTACAGTGCCCGAAAGAAGAAAGTGACACGAACAGCTGGCACTGTTAGGTTTCTTGCGGTCCAAAGATCCCCTTACCAAAGCTTATATATATACATATTCCAATTTTGTAATACTAATCTCATCTAACATTGACGAGTGAGGTAGGAGCTTTCGCATGTATAAACCTGCTGTTGCCGCACCTGGACCCGTCGCAAAAATCCCTGTGCTCCCCACCTGGGTCTCGTTTGCACTTACACTTCGTATCATGCGGATAATCAAGCGTGAATAAAAAAAAAAAAAAAAAAAAAAAAAAAAAAAAAATTCCGTGAAGGATCTGATCTTGGGGACAAGTACAGGAGGAACTGAATAATGTAATTCGTTATGCAACTTGAGCTGTGACTGCACAGCTGCAGAAAACTGCCACATTTAAATAACTCAAATTAAAGGAGTACCTCCTCAATCCTGTTCATCCTCCTCAGGATGACCTGTGGATCCCCTTTTATGAAATTTGGAGGAAGTAAAGACGATCATACTGCCCATACTTGTTCTACCAGGTTACCCAGGTGACAACAGCCTTACAATTTAAGGTAGGTCCAACAATGAGGCATCATCTTTTAGTAATCGAAGACGGTGGCAATCAGTGTTGGGCCCTACGTTGGAATCCCAAGGCTCTACTACCTGGGCATAGTGTTCTCGAGTGATGACTTCGATAATGAGTGGGGTACCAAGCTGAATGAGCAGTTCTTATATCATGACATTAAAACCTCTGCTCACCACACAACGCATACATGGAAGCCTAGGTGCGTATGACCTTGATAACGACCTCGAGGAAACCGCGTCTGTTAGGAGACCGTTAGAGATAGCTCTATGTACATCCAAAAAGCTAAAAAGAAGTGAAGAAAGTTTCCTCCAAGAGATGATACTACAGAAAGAGTAGGTGAACTGCTACCCGATTGGTGTATCTACGTCCTGGCTAAGTTATTAAACAGAACCCTCCAGTTGAAATACTATAAGAAACCAGTAGAAGTGCTGTGGCTGAATGAAGCCTGGAATGTACCAGACGTTATCTGATAGAACTACCTTCGGATATTGTTTCTATCCAACTTCCACAGACCACTGACACACCCTGACACATTATCAAGACAAGAAGGTTGCTCCGTTTTTTTCAGGTAGGTGTGTGAGGGGAAAAAATTATTGGTCCTTCCTCGAGGTTTGTAGTGGTTCCGGTTTCTTCCCATGTGTGTGGGAGGTGAAAGATTGTGCAGTGGTTCCTGGACGTTTTAACCCAATTCCCAGTCTTGGGTATTTGTTGACTTTTTTATAGGTGCTGAAAACAATGGTGTTATACAAAGTTGTGCCCCTTTTCCTTGCATCTAAATATTTCTGTTATACACAGGGTGGCAAAAGAATTTTTAAGACAGGGTCTGTAAAATGAAATAGAAACAAGAAATTATAATTTGTTTCGGTTTGTTACTCAAAATAAGTCCCTCAGGCTTCCAATACACTTGTTACAGCGATTTAATAATGATTCGAATGCCTGTTCCAGTTCACTTTCCAGAATTGCCTCCGTTCCGCGTTAGAAGCTGTTTGTATGGTCGAAATATCATCAAAATAACACCCTTTTTAACGTCATTTTAAATTTTGCAGGAATAAGGAAAAGTCACAAGGTGTTAAGTCAGGCGAATACGGTGGATAATTCAACACACAGACGTTATTTTTCGTCAAAAATCTACGAACAAGAAGTAGAGGTGTGACTCGGTGCATTATCGTGCAACAAACACAAACTGTTTTCATACCGATATTCTGGACGAATGGAGATTTGAATTCTGCCCATCAAAACCGCCTCAAAACGATTTAAATAAAACGACCAGTAATTGTTTGTCCACTTGGAACAAATTCGTTGTACATAATACCCTTACTATCGAAGAAATGTAATGAGCATTGTTTTGATTTTCGATGGAACTTTTCTTGTTTGTTTGGCTTGTGGGGAGTTTTTTTGACTTCCATCCCGCACTTTGTCGCTTTGTTTTTTAGAATCATATTGAAAACACCATGTTTCATCACCTGCTAACAATCGATTTTACGAAGTTTGGATCATTTTGAGCGGCTGAAATGATGTCTCTGCAATGTGCACTTCTCCTTGACTTATTTGTCCTTGTTCATTGGTTAACGTGTATGGAACAAATTGTTAGCACAGACTTTCTTGTTTTGCCCAAATCTTCATGCAGGATGGTTTCGAATCGTTTCTTTTTATGTTTAAAGACTCTTCCATCACAATTTCTTTAGTGACGCACATCCGATTGTTTGCCACGAAATCAAGCACTTTTTTAATAATCTCAGGTGTCCTAGATGAACTTGGTCTTCCGGTACTATTATCATCTTCTAGCGTATGTCTCTTTCGTCCAAAAAACGTTTGTGCCATAGGGAAAACATTTGATCTACTTAAACAAAACTCACCATAAACTTGTTTTATCATTTAGTATGTTTCCGAGGCACGCTTTTACCAAATTTTACTCTAAATTTAATAACAGCCCTTTGTTCCATCTTAATAATTCTACATGGAAAAAATTTTACTTCTCTAATGAACGCCTCGTTTCGTTGAGTTACTTTAACATCTGCGCAAGTGTACTTTTGGCAGAAGGCAAGCAGATGGTGTTCACGGTTTATAACGCATTCCCGATTACACTGGTAACGCCACCAAAGGCAGAAATCTAGCGTTAGTCCTAAAAATTATTTGACGCACTGTGTATTTTGCTATTAAATTCACTTACTCAAACCTACTAGTTTCAATTACAGAAAATGGCAGATTATAGACTTGGGGTCAGACCCTTCCTTGCTAAAATTACTTTATTGTTTTTAATTATCATTCATAAATTAGAATGCCTCTTGAATGAAGTAAGTGCAGGTATAGATTTAACATATTTTTCTAACGCTAATACACAAAAACATCAGAGAACCATAATTTTTTCTGTTTCCATGCAAAGGTTGAGAACAAATCGCAGGTGAAATGAGAGAACCCAATGACTACTTACTGTGCTGATTATAATAAGTACTTATAATTTTATAGCATTGTAATATATACTTTAGTAAAAGTGATAGCTGATAACCGACAGGTATTGTTGAAATGTTGGGATGCCTTTGAATGCATAACACTATTACTCTAAAATTCTAAGATTTTTCAGAATAGCGATTATTTCGCACCAAAGTGAAAGCTAGTGACCAAATGTGTTTTGCGTGACACTACTGCAAAATTTTTAAGCTCCAGATTCATTCTCCTTGTCCAAATTCATTCTCCTTGTCCGTATATGCCTTTGTCCAAATGTGTTCGAGGTGTGGACAATTTCAAAGGATTATTTTCCACCGCAGTTTATCTTGAAATTTTATTTTGTTGTACTGACAAGATCAGGATCAGAGCCTTCATACGATTTTCATTTTTGTTCTGTAGAATATTAAATTCAACACCTTTTGCTTTGATTATTCCTTGCATACATTCGTAGATTGTGTGTTTGCCATGTATGCAAATAGCTTAAAATTTTTCCGGAGATCGGATAATTGAAATGCACACTATATTTAAAGCACGCACATCACCGCAAGTGACCTAGATGTCAGAGCAACTGGCCTTCTTGACCCCACCATGTCGGGGGCGGTGATAGTGCAATGATTTGCTGTGTAAAACACTGAGGAACCTCCCTGTGTTCGATGGATGCATTAATGCATCAACCCTGGGTTATTTGACGCCGGTGTAGCAAAAAATGTCATATGTTTCTTTTCCCTCTGCCCTGTTATTATTATTTACCTTGGAAAGTTTTCGTCGTGAGGTCAGAGCCTTGCAGTCCAATCTAAGTTCGCTCGCACAGGTTCAATCTTGGGACTTCTAATGGTCTGACCAGTCGCTCTGTCGTACTTGAGACTCTAAGTCCTATCTAATGTACTTTCGTTTTTGCCACTTGGTGCACCCAGTAATTCCTATGGGCACTGCCAATTGCCGTCTTAATCATCCCTGTGTGCGTAACTCCTAGGGAGAAGTTGTTGGGTGTAATCCAATCAAAAAAGGGCTCAACTCACAAAACGTTTTGCTTTGCGCTGTTTAGTAGTCTTCTTGCAGCATAAATTATATATAAATGGTATATTCTTCTTTATAAATTTACTAAATTTTTTATTTTCTGAAATCATTCACTAGGGTAAGAGTACGTCTTGGGCATTTAAGGAAAATCGTAAGTGCGTTGAGTTTATTTAAAATTCAAAATTATGATTTCTATACCAATCTCATTGAGATCATGTTTTCTTTTTCTGTTTATTACATTTTTTTGTGTGTTTCTACTTCAAAGAATCCCGTTATGCTTAATTTATTTTTGCATTTTCTACCTGCGATTTGTATTTCCATATCTTCAGCAGCTTTTCAAGAGGCATGCTGTTCCCTTTGCGACAGCAACTACATATGAGCTCCATCGTTTTCATTCTTCGGTTTGGAGCAGCAGTAAAAGAAAGTGCTTGATCACACTGCCAAAGAAGGAATAAAAAATAAGGTCAACTCAATTTTTAATCAATTCTGAAATTTCTGTTAACTCCCACGGCGTTCACGGTTTTAAAAAAATGTCCTACATTTCATGGTGCTTTATGTCTCAGTTTTGTACTTTTCAAATCATCTCGTGATATTTCATAAGTAGCCACGCACTTGAAGTATTTTCTCGTATATCACGAAAACGATGAGGATCGAATCCGGCAGGAAGCACCCTCAAAACAATAATCAAACATTGCGCACAGTTTGAAGATAAATGCTTCAACATAAGGTTAACTCTCTAAATAAGTATAAGAAAGTATAATCTGAGTAACAACATTTATAAAGCAGTGTGAGGTAAAAAAATAATTAAATTTCGGTTAAACCTAATCCTTTGCATCCCGGAGACGCACGCGGATATAGTGTCTCCATTTTCGAAAATATTCCATGATTTTTCAGCATTTCTCCACACTAATAAAAAGCACTGTGTCGAGCACCACAACATAAACACACGATAGTGTGTCATCTCCACAGGAGGTCGAACAAAGGAGACTTCCCGCCTGATCGTTCTATAAGAGATTGTTCCCACAGCAAGAACAGAATAAAGCATTATGTCCACCATGTCATTGGACTGTCCAATTTACTAACTTCCCCGATAAATATATCCTGCGAGAGTGACTTCTCTAACACACCCGGAATGCTAAAAAATGATGAAAATGTGAGGGCGAAAACACATATTTATAAATGTCACCAGAAACTAAAATCTTTGGAGAATTTTTCAACATACGTAATGCAAGAATAAGAACGATTCTGCACTTTTTAAGCCACAGTTCAAACTCGAATACGAGCGGTTAGACAGCAACTATATTCTACAGTGGAAGTTCAAATTCAGTGTCTTGCACGCCACAATTAGGTTAGCTTTGTCGGCCGAGAGTGAAGAACTGTTGTAAAACGAGGGTGCTGAAAACTTTGTTTCCAATGTAACGTTCAGGGTTCGAGTAGATAAATCTATATAGAACCAACGTTGGATAGTCGCATAAATTTACACACACACCATACTGGAAAAGTGACCATTAGATTCGTACCAGAGCCTTCTCACTATGCGTTGCAATGAAGGACTGCTTGAACGTACTGCTCAAAAAGGGGAGGGTTGTTGATGTCATCACTGCAGAAAATCTTCTCCCGTCAACATTAATAGAAGATTGAAAAGCCCTTTGGCGGGAGATCATTGTGATGATATCAGTACTGTGAGAAGATGGCTGACGTGATAAGGTAATTATGGAAAGTGGGGAAAACATATCTGAGTTACAAACCTAGGTCACATGGCGCAGTGACTGAAACAACCAGTTTCATCAACCGTGCTAATCCAGAAAAATGATCAGAGTGAATCAGTCTGTTAAACAAAATTACAATTTGCAAAAGATCAGGCCTTTCTAAATAAAGAGTTCGAAACATTATTATCACTGTTCTTGGATTCCAAAAACAGTGTGGCAGGTGCTATAAAGCGCACGTTGTTTAAAGGCTCCAGTGAGTGCGAATTTGCCACCAGAACTCTAAAAACATTTCGGAAACGATGGCGAAGCATTTCTTGAACAGACTGTGACAGAAATTTTGATTTTTTAAAACGATTACATTAACTGTGGTTCCACACTGTAAAAGATCATTCATTCCACGACATTATATTAAACTCTTTTCCTTCAAACAGTTATTCGCTGTCGAAAATATTCTGCCGATAAGTGCTGCAAGTTAAGGAAATGAAATTTGAAATATCAGTTAATATTGAAGTTCATGCACCAAACGAATTGATACTGTATATTTTTCTACACTTCATTATTTTATTTTGTTTGAGCAAGTCTAAAAGTACCCACATTGAGAAATCAGAATTTTGTAACGAACAGTAATATGGCTTGAATAATAAATTAAATATAGTTTATTTTGAAATTCAGTTGTACTTACAAAAGTGTCTTTCAAAACGGATTGTCTCGTACAGCGATCAGGTTTTAATCCTGAAGTCGCTTGCAAAGTATTTAGGCACCGTTTTACCAGTTTGGGAATGAGAAGTTACGCATAATCTTGTAAGTTGGAGGGGAAAAAGCTATGTGGAATACATGGATGTAATGGAACAAATAAACCACTATACAATAATTGAACTTACACCTCAGCGTTATACAACTTAAATTATTATGTTTTTTTTACTGATGTAATGATTTACAAAAACGCCCAATGATTGAGTGCCGAGTTTTCACACTCCAAACGGCTTCCTCAAGGCCAGTTATCACAAAAACGTCTTTGGGAACGACAGAATTTGAAATATAGCCGTAGTACGCGTCTACTGTGTGTCCAGAGTGATATTGCGTTTCAGCTGAAAGGTGGTGTTTCCAGGACTACCTTTCAAACATTCCCCTCTTTTCCAATATCCTATCACAGTCGTATTTTCCACGCAGCCGAGAGTTTGAGGGAAGGGCCCTCGTTGCAAGGGTTGGGGTGCATGAAAATTTCGGACGCTTTCTCTAGTCAGGGTTCCTTTGCAGTCGGTGTATGGAACGATCCTCGTCGTGTTTTTCCACACCGGTATAGCATAACATTGGGCTACTTCCTTGCATAGCGCAACGTTTGTAAGTTCTGCCTGATTTAATGTCCCTAATGTGCTCTTTCTCATGTAATTGTCAGGTATCTCTTGGTCATTCCGATGTATGATCGAGAAAAATAATCTCGGTATTGCAGTGGCATTTCATACACCCCCAGCTCCATAATTCCTGTCGGGATCCTTGTGTATATTTGTTGTGAAGCGGTGGCAATGAATCCGTAATCCATGGCTTCTTCAAAAGATTCTTGAAAGCACACGAAAATTTCGGGATGTATATGGTGGATCCTTAGCAAGTTGTCACGACTCTTCGGACTGTTGTCTTAGGTCTCCAAAAATGGTCAATACGTCTTGTGTAAGATGGACCTCCAGAGTCCGTTCCGAGAATCCAAAGGTATTACCTGCTTGTTGATAATTCTTGTTATCTCTCTTTCTCTGGTGGAGCAAATCGTGATTGCTCAACTGAAGTGTGTTCCGAATACCGCCATTTCATATAAAGTAGGGGATTCGGACTTAGGAGGGATGAAATTTGTCACTGTTGTTGGTTTGTAATCATACGGTACGGACATAAACGGCCGTCTTGAGATCTGCTTTAGCTCAGCGTCAAGAAACCGAAACTTCCCGTCTTTTTCTATTTTACATGTGAATATAATGGGGGCTGGGGGCTGCTGATTCAATGTCGGGATGTCGGAATACCTCGAGGAGATCTCTGTCACCAAGTTGAGAAATTAAGAACTCATTGTCCATGTATCAAAGCCAGAATTTCGGTTTCCTTTCCGTCGCTGGAGAATATCTCTTCCAGTGGGCGTAGGGAAGCTTCCCACGAGCCCTGATTATATTGGAGACCCTATGTGGGCACCCTTTTGTCTGCTTGTTAGTGTGTTTCTAGGAAGTGGAAGTAGTTATTGTTCTGCAACCTTGGGTCCCACACCCTTTGTATGTCTTGCACTGCTTTCGGACGTTATTCACCATTCCCCGATTAGAAAGTTCCCCAAGTTGTCAAATTATTGCTCGTTCCCAAAGACGTTCTTTTGTGTTCACTGGCCTTGACAAAGCCTCCCGTTTGGAGTGTGAAAGCCAGGCACTTAGTCATTGCGTATTTTTTGTAAATTAATACACCAGTTAAAACAGAATAAATAATTCAAGTTGTAAATCTTACATAGATGTGAAAGTTCCATTATTGTAAAGTGGTTCGATTTTTCCATCACATCCATGTACTTCACATAGTAGTGATGAATTAGAAAGTCTGAAGGTACGCATAACTTTTAATGTAAAAGTTTGTGAAACAAGGCTAAATAGCCTAGTCGCTTACCAAGATCAACGGAGTTTGGGAGTCATCTTCGGCTACTGCTTACTTTCTAATGAGTTATATAATTAATTTTTTTTTTCAAGCATAGTACTGTGCTTTAAAGGATGCTGCGTTCTCAATGTTGTTACTTTAGACTTGCTCAAACAAAAATAAAGTAGTGGATTGTACGAAGAAAATAAAAACAGTATCAGGTGGTAGAGGCATAAACTTCAGTATCAACTGATATTTCAAATTTATTTCCTTAATTTGCAGCATTTATCGCCATAGTATTTTTCGACAGCGAATCAACTGTTTGAAGAAAAATGGTTTAATATTATGTTGTGGGAAGAACAGGCTTCTACAGTGTGAAACCATAATTAACTACATCGTTTAAAAAAAATCAAATTGCTGTGACAGTCTGTTCAAGAAAAGCCTTTATCTTTCGTTTCCAGAAATGTTTCAAGGGTTCTGGTAAAATTCGCACTCATTCAGCCATTGGGCAACGTGCGCTGTACACACCTGCAACACAATTTTTAAATACAAGAACAGTGATAATCGTATGTGTCCAACCTATATTGAAAAAAGCCTGATTTTCTTTAAATTTCATTTTGTATAGCAAACTTATTCCTCTTATCATTTCTGATTAGTCCACAGTACCATATGCAACATAGGTTTTGCAAATCAGAGTTTGTTTTTTTTCCCCCACTTCAGAATTTTCTGTTATCACGTTAGCCATTTTCTCTCATACTGATGTGATCAAAATGATCTCGGACAAGTGCTTTCAATCTTCGATTAATGTCGATGGGGAAAAGAATATTTCCGCAGATGAAGACTTTGACAATCCTTCGCATTTTGAACAGTACGTCCAAACAGTCCTGCATTGTGATGCATAGTGAGAAGGCACTGTACCAAACTGACTGGTTCCCTTTTACAGTATGTTGTTGCTGGAAATTCATGCGACTGCCCAACGCTGTTTCTATATGGATTTATCTACTTGAACCTAGAATGTTACAGTAGGGAAAACAGAAGTTTTCAGCGCTCTCGTTTTCATACGCTGTAGTTGCTCACTCAAGGCCGGCAAAGCTAAACTAACAGCGGTTTGCGAGGTACTAAGTTTGAACTTCCACCGTAGATTATAGTTTCTGTCAAACTGCACGTATTATTCGAGTTTGAACTGGGGCTTAAAAAGCGCATAATAATTCTAATTATTGCATTACATACGTTAAAAAATGAAGATTTTAGTTTCTGTGACATTTATAAAATTATAAATACGTGTTTTCGCCGCGGCATTTTCACTAGTTTTTCTGCATTCCATGTGAGGTTAAGGAAGTCGATCACGCTGGATATTTACCGAGGAAGAAAGAATAACTGGACAATCTAATGATATGTGGGGGACACTATTCTTTATTCCTTTCTTGGTGATGCAGAAAACGCTGACAGAACAATCAGCGTTCAGTTTTCCTCTATTCGGCTTCGTGTCGAGATGACATACTCCCGGTGTTTCTGTTATAGTGCTTCGACATATTGCGTTTTATTTAGTGTGGAAAAATGCTGAATAACCGTTAAATATTTTCAATGGAGATACTATCTCCGCGTGCGTTCCATGGTAACCTTCACACTGATTTTATAAATTTTGTTATTCAGATTATACTTTCTCATACTTATTTAGAGATTTCACTGTGATCTTGGAGACTTTATCTTCCAACTGTATGCAATGTTTGATTTTTGTTTTTAGGTGCTTCCGGCGGATTCAGTATACTTCGTTTTCGTGATATACGCGAAAATATTAAGTGGTGGCTACTTACGAAATATCACGCAATGGTATGAAAAGAACAAAACTGAGACATAAAGTGCCATGAAATGTAGGAAATTTTTAAAAACATGACTGCCGTGGAGAGTTCAGCCCAGAAATTTGGGAATTGATAAAAACTGATTTGTCGTCATATTATTCTCTCTTTGGCAGTGTGATGAATCCCTTTATTTTACTGCTACTCCAAACTGAAGAATGAAAACCATGGTGCTCATATGTAGTTGCTGTCGCACAGGGGAACATCATATAAGCACTTTAAAAGCTGAAGAGAAGAAAATACAAATCTCAGGTGAAAGGTAAAAAATAAATTAAGAATCATAGGATCTTGAAGTAGAAACACATAAACCTAATAAACAGAAAAATAAAACATGATCACAATTAGATTTTTTATAGCCAAATCTTTAATTTTTTTGATTTTAAAAATAAACTCAGCACTCACGATTTTCTTAGGAATGCCGGAGTAACATACTTCTTAACTCTAGTGAATGTTGTCAGAAAATAAAAATTTAGGAAATTTTATAAGAAGAGTTTACCATTTATATATGAAATTTATGCTGCAAGAAGACTACTAAACAGCACAAAGTAAAACGTTTAGTGAGTTGAGCCTTCTTTCGATTGGATTACACCCAACAACTTCACACGTAGGATTTATACACACAGGGAAAGATTACGACGCAATTGCCTGTGCCCATGGGAATTTGGTGCACCGTGGGAGCAAAAACGACAGAGGGCTGGTCAGAACAGTTGAAGTCCCAGATCCGGACTGGGTAAAGGCTCTGACTTCACAACGAGAACTTTCAAGGAGAATAAAAACAGGGCAGTGGGAAAATAACAGATGACCAACCTGAGTTTGTAACAGGCGGACCAATAACGCGGCCATCGAACACAGCAAGTCATCGTACTATGATTGCCCCCAAGCCGGTGGGGTCAGAAATGCCGTTGCTCTGACCTGTGAACCACTAGGTTGTGATGTGCGTGGTTTAAATACAGTGTTTTTGTATTTTCCGACCTCGGACAATTTTATCCATTTGCATACCGCAAACACTCAATCTACTAATGTAGACAAAAAGTAGCGCTAATCAAAGCAAAACGTGTCGCCGTATAATATCTCTGCAATATAAATTAAACATCAGGAATACCATGATCCGTATTACGTCTGTACACACAATAAAATTGCAAGATGGACGGTGGGTATAATAATTATTTAATATAGTCCAACCACCAAACACATTTGGACAAAGGCATATGTATGGGGGAGGTGAATATCCAGCTTACAAGTGTCAATAGTGACACACGAACACATTTGGTCAAATTTCAGCTTTCATTTGGTGCCTAATAATCTAAATTGGCTTCTGTAATTCTTAGAATTTTATAAGAATAGTGTTATGCATTCAAACAGATCTCAACATTTCAACAATACTTGTCGGTTATCAGTTATCGCTTTTCACTAAAGTGTATATATTATATTACTATGAAATTCTAAGTACATATTGCTTATTCAACAGCGAAAATGTAAGCAATAAACAGCCACAGTTTCACTGTTAAAGATTAACGGTCAGCTTTTTTCGGAAATTAAGTTTTCGGGCTGGCGTGTGGAAGGAGATCCCTGTTCTCCGACCAACGCTGTTCTCCATATATCTGCCCCACGTACCCAAATAAGGGCAGGTCATCATATACATGGTAAATGATTAAGGTTGTTGTCATCAGGTATGCACGCAAATGATTAAGTTGTTGTCATCAGAGTATACACGCAAAATGATTAAGTTGTTGTCATCAGGTATACGCAAATGATTAAGTTGTTGTCATCTGAAGAAAAGGCAGAGCAGTGAAGTTCCTCTAGGACTTCCTCTCTCAGCCTGAGGAAACCTACTACACTGACTGGCGGATCAAGATCAATCCGTCTAAGAGCAGTACGCTGTTGCTTTTTGGATCTCTCCAAGGAGCACCAAAAACTTTTTACGTTTCAAGAGAAAATCCCCTTGGCTACCTCCATGCAAGTACCTAGGGCTCCAATTCGAATTGTCGACTTCTCGTGGGTGACGGACACCAGCTACCACACGAATAAAGAAGCTAGAAATGGCCAAGGGCAACTAAGCTCCACTAGTCCATCGGAGAAGCTTCCCTTACCCTGACACGGCACAAAGTACTGCACTATACAAGACGGTTGTTAGGCCGGTTTCTTACCTACGCCACATCTGGATTGGTGTTAGTAGGAATCAGTAAGAGAGAGAATCAAGAGGGTGCAGAGCCGAGGCACTTTGAATGATCACTGGGAGCTACCTCTTGGACCCTACTTCTCAACCTGAGAAACAGACTTGGAATTGAGAAAGTACATGAGTTTTCCACCAGACTCGCCACGAGAATTTCTTCAAGAAAGCGGAAGCCCACCTTAATTAAGTTGTTACAGGGACGCTGTCGTGATTTAAAATCCCATCGAATGCCTTAGGCATTCCAGAAGTAAAGCGGCCATCTTTGACCCGCTTGAGTGGGTGTTAGGTAGACCACACCTTCGCCCCTTCATTTTCAGATTGGCATCGGGAAATGGTGAGAATTTGACTGCTGCTGAGGCACGTTTTGGTTGAATTTCACAGTTACCCCTGGTGTGTCGGCGCCCAGGTGGTGTTATGCGTGCTTTGTTCTCACCCCCAATACTGATATCTTTACGGCCCCTTTTCACCCATTTTTCTGCTTATCTTTCTTATTCAGTTCACTTATTCAGATCTCCCAGCTTCCTATTTTTAGGGGTAGTTTTTAGAACTGGGGTCAGACACTTCTTTCCTAAAACTTTACTTCCAAATATCGTATTGTAAGTAGTGATTAGATCTCTGAAACCTTTTAGCTTGGAAACAGAAAAAGTACAGTTATCTGATGTTTTTGTGCACTAAGTGTTAGAAAATGTAAGTTAATTCTATCCTTTACTTGCTTCTTGTCGGTGTCATTCGAATTCATACATGTTATGAGTAATGAATAAAGTAATTTTAGCAAGCCGGTGTCTGACCCCAAATCCAAAACTTCCCTTTCAGAAAATGGAAGCTAGTAGATTTGAGTAAGGAATTTAGCCCTTAGCAAAGAAGAACAGAAACATTTAGATACAGAGGGAACGGCGCAACTTTGTATAACACCATTGCTTTTAGCACCTATAAAAAAAGGCAATTAGTACCCGAGACTACGGGGGTGGGTTGAAACGTTCAGGAACCACCGCACCATCTTTTACCTCCCACACACGTGGTGAAGCGATGCCAGTAGAAACCTCGGGAACTGAGAGCAGGCACATCCAAGAACTTCCTCTCACTCACCTACCTGAAAAAGAACGGAGCAGCCTTCTTGTCATGACACTGTGTCAGTGGTCTGTGGAGGTTGGATAGAAACAATATCCGATGGCAGTTCTATGATAACGTATAGTTGAAAGTTCTGGTATTTCAGATAATAACGCTTTTACTGCTTTTCTTCCGGTCATTAGTTAAGTATTTCAAAGCGGAGGGCTCTTATTGAATGATGTGGAGAACTGTTCTGCTTCAGCTTGAACTCTATCCTTTTCGTCATCACCGAACATCATACCCAAGTAGTACACAGCCGCTTGGTATTCTATGAAAAGCAGAACCCTAAGCCACCGTCTACGATTTCTAAAAGAAGGTGCTTCAGTGTTGGACAACTTCGTTAAATTGTAAGGATGTACCACCTGGGTAACCTGTAGAACAAGCATGGGCAGTATGGATCGTCTTACTTCTTCCGAATTTTAAAAAGGGTGTCCACAGGTCATCCTGACGAGGATGTCCAGCATTGATAAGTTGCTTTTCTTAATTTGATTTAATTAAATGCGCAGATTTCTGCCCCGAGTTAGACATGGCACAAGTTATAACGAAATCTATTGTTCCAGATCCTCTGGTACTCATTTTTACTCTAAGGATTATAGGCACGATACGAAGTGGAAGTCCAAATGAGTCCCAGGTGGGGAGCTTACAAGGGCTTTTGGGTAACGGTCCATGTGCAACAGCATACGCGCTATGGCGAGGCTTCCACACTCCTCTTCAATGTTTGAAGGAGTACTAGTATCCACGACCTGGTAGGATTAGTTTGAGGAATGATTTCCCGAAACGGCTTCAAATCAGTCGTGAATTTTGCTCTCGCTTATCGACTGAGGTGCATTCAATCTCAGTCCGGACAAGTTCATGACCCCAGGCGAGTATCCCGAAAGCCTGCAAGGGGCAGTTCAAGTCGCCGGTCGCTTTTGTTATGGTGTAGAGGGTCTCAGGCGTCACTCAATAGGACACCCTTACGTCTGCAAACTTCATTCTCTTCTAAGTAACCATCCTTGGAGATCATTTGCACTAGTTCATTTGGTGCAGTGTCTCGGACGAATGCGACCTCTTTTCAACACGACAACACGCCCCCCCACACACACACACACATCCATCCACAGTCACGCTATTATGGCTGGAGGAAAATTGAATGATGTTTTGTATCGCTTACTGGACACCCTCGTCCGTCCGATTTAAAAGACATCGAACACATTTGGGTTGTTGTTTAACGTGTCGACAATGGCGAGGAATCCTCCACCGACTAATAATACGGAATTTTGGGGCGCTCTTCAGGAAGCATGGTGTACACTGTCTCTACAGTACTACAGAGGATTTATACGCCATTGAACACATTTTAGATGCTGTTCAACTTGCCCTCAATGCCAGAAATCCTCCACCGGCCGAATATTGTGGATCTGTGGGATGATCTTCAGGAAGCATGGCGTGCACTGTCTTCACAGAACTCTAGAAGAATTTAAACGCCATCGAATACATTTTGAGGATGCTGTTCAACGTGCCGTCAAAGCCAGGAATCCTCCACCGGCGAAATATTACGGAATGGTGGGAAGCTCTTCAGGAAACATGGTGATCAGTGGCCTGCACAGTACAATAGAGGATTTAAATGCCATTCGAACACATTTGGGATGCTGTTCAACATGCAGTCAATGCCAGGAATGCTCCACTGGCAAATATTACGGAATTGTGGAGACGCTCTTCATGAAGCATGGTGTCCACTGCCTACACAGTACTGTAGGCAGCTGGTGGAATATATGCCCCGTCGCGTTGTTCCCCTTATCTGAACTCGAGGATGGAAAAAGCGGTATTAGAGAAGGTATTCCAGTTTTTGTTTTGTCACTTCAGTGTATGTACAGACCTCAAAAAAAAACGAGCCATCCCCCTTAACTTTGGAACCACTCGCCGCAGATAGACACGTAAGGTACCGTTGGAAAGCACTCGAAGGGAACTTTCTCGTGACGCGTAGAAAAATGCTGCTAATTAAGATGTTAATTAGCTCTCTATCTGCACATTTTTCCATATAAGGGGTATGTTATTTTACTGCACATTCAATTTAGTGCACGGAAAAACCTTTAAATACTAAATATCATCCAAAGCGGATGATCAATTGCGAAGATATTTGCAAATAAAGTAAGAAGGGACATCCATTTATCTACATCTGGAAAAAAACACCTGGAATGTTTCTTTCCTTTGCAAGGACAGTGATAATGCTGGAAAGTTGGCGTCTTACGCGAACACTCAGACAAATTGAATGCAGAGTACAGAGCAAAGGCCCTGACAGTGATTTGTACGGTAACTTGGCGAATCCATCCAAGGACAGAGTTCATTTACCCTTGCCATTTCTTTTATAACAGCTTCCATTTATTCGTAGCTCAATAACTTGAATTAATATTAGAATAAACAGTATGCTTTTTTCTAATAAAGAAAAACCTGAATCTGTGCAAGTTAAATTTGTTTTTAATTTTCTGGTTTCCGATCCTTAAATTTTCTCGAGGCACTGAGCATTTGCGTATCACTGAAAACGTTGTCTCATAATAGAAAATTGAGCAGAACTACGAAATCGATTTTCTTCCGCTTTCCAACGCCGTAAGTTGAAGAAGCGTATGTGCTCCAGCTTTGTCGGTCTGTCTGCCTGACCACACGATTACTCGAGTAGAAATGATTCGATTTCAATGGAGTTTTAGTATGTGGTAGGGGACAACCTGAGGACGAACTCTGTAAGAAAACGGTCGAAATTGGGGAAAAAGGTCAGAACATAGGAGCGGGATCCATTCCATCGCCCTATATGCGTGCATCGCAACTTGTACGTAAAATGCTTTGAGTTCCGACAAAACTTTATCATATTGTTTCGTAGATATACTGAACCTGTTTTGTTGCATATTATCGGAAATGTGGTTAAAGGGCAGGGACACAGGAGCCAGATTTATTCCACAGCCATTATCCTCATAAACTTGGCTAAAATGCTTCTTTTTGCAACAAAAACTTTGGTATATTGTTCCGGAGGTATTCTTTGAACCAATTCTGTTTAATATCATCGAAATTGGGTTAAACGTCAGGCCACAAAAGCGAGATATGATACACAACCATTATTCTTTTTGGAAATGGCTTTAGTAAAGTGTTACGAAAGCGTGCGGTCTGTTCCAAATTATTTTGTTAATTTTTACCTCAAAAACGCACTTTCCTTTCTCAGTTATGGTGCTTAACATATGAATTAAAGGGAACAGCTTCGGTTCTTAATTTAAAATTGCACCTGTCATATAATAATTCCACGTGTCATTTTTAAAACAATATAATTTTCTTTGTTCGAAAGTATGAAATTTTTCCCATTTTGTCGCTCACAGCCAACGCCCCCTGAAACAGAGGCTCAAACGCCTCCTGCTCTCCTTCGTGTGACGTCACTACAGGAAGACATGTTAAATTTGACGAACGGCCGTTACCATAGTTAGCGTCTGTGATCTTGGGAGATTTATTGTAGCTTTGCTCAGCATGGGGTTGTTCTATTGTTCTTGCATCTGACTGATTCACTATCATTCAACTCTTTGTTAGTTATTTCACGGTGTAAAATATTCTTTTCTATTTCTAATATGCCTTCACATTGTTGTGTACTAAATTTACGTAGCAATTACGACACGTGTCCTAAAGCGCCAGTGTTTAAATTTCCCGGGAATGAAGAACTACGCTCCAAACGGATTCGTGAAATTCCTCGAGACTTCCAGCCTACAGGAGCTTCAAGGGTATGTATGTTTTATTAGCTCTTTTATAATACACGGTTCCTTTTTTGCAGTTTTGTATTTAGTGTGAAATATAGTCTAGTTGAGAGAACGACCTTAGTACTGTGCCGCAATAAAGTGTTTTATCTGAAGATGTTTGAACCGGCATTAAATCGCGTAGTATATAATGATTACCAATCTGTAAACTAGGTTGTAATGTGTATTGTTAACTAGAAGTTAATTGTGGTTTTCTAATTCTACTGCTGTACATTTTTCTGTACAGGCTAGAATTTCAGGGTATTTCAAAACCTGATTCATTTCCTTAAGATATTCTGAAAACTCTGGTTTTTTATACATTATTTTGGTGCACAATTTTTTTTATTCCTTCAAAAACGGAATAAAAACTGTGAAAAAGTGAAAACCGTGATCTGTTTCTAGTATATGGAACTGACCTTAGAAGATCGCTTAATCAAATCAAAAATCCTTTTTTAACAGTAAAAAGAAACTTTTTGCCACGCAATAGTTTTCTAATTGTAAATGTTACATTTTTCGAAGACCATGCATGAAAATTCTATAGCAATTGGTGAAAATCCTTCCCAAATAAAGCAAAGTCATCGCTTTTTCTACGTTTTTTCAACACACAGCAACCGAAAATATGTTATTTGGCCACTGCTTAGGGAAAGGAATCCCCCAAATCTCCTGGCTGGATATCAAGAGATCTGGGATTCGTTTCCTGAAGCAGTGGCCAAATAACAGTGTTTTTCGGTTGCTGGGTGTTAGCTAAAACGTGGAAAGAGCGATGTCTTTGTTTATTTATAGTAATTGGATTAATACATTGTTTTTTCACCAACAGGTTATTCAAACTAAGTTTTACTACTTTTAAATTTCAATTCCCTAAGGCGATGCTGCTATTTATGACACACTGTTGGGACAAAAATGAGAACACTTCGAAGTATTGAAACTGACGGTGCAAAATGATTTCTTAATTAAAAATAACCACATTTTGCATCTAACATGTTCAGAAAAAAAATTGTTTAACTTAAATGCCCTAGATAGTGTGTTCTGCAACTTTGGAGCAAGTGTAAATATTAGTGATTGCAAGAAAAACGTATTTGGGAATGTGAGAAGTTAAATAAAACTGAAAATTATAGTAAAGTGAAATTAATCAAACTAAAACATATATCAATATCATGTTCGACTTTTTGTTGGTATTGTATTGGAAAAATAAAAATTTAATTAAAAATTCGAATTTAACCCTTATATCAAAAAGATTTCAACATTTTACTGTAAAATATTATAAAGTACACAGTGAATTATTTATTCATTACAGAACACCCTAAAAATAAAATAAAATCCTTTTTGCCACTAATAGGATTAAAAAAATTAAATCCATTTATGTTTTTCCACCTCGACCTTTCTTCTTAAACTTGGAAATTCTCAGAATATAACTATTTTTTTTTCTCGCGGAGTATAACCAGTTAATATTTTATTTATATTTGTAGAAGAAATGAAAAAGAAAACAAAAAGGAAAGAAAAAATGCAATTAGAACAGTATTAAACTACACTAAGTTAGCTTAATGCTCCTAATCACTACTGGTTACGGTTTTTTTTCTTAACCGGTAGTCGAAAACGACGAATGCCGAAGAGGAAATTTACGTGCAGAGTCCTGGTTACACACGTAGATTCATTCGGCTTCTGTATTGCAACTAAATATATTACAGTCAGGTTTTAAGCAGTATAACTAGAATGGAATATATCAATGAATCGAAACGATATGCTATTACATTCGTATTGTATACCGTAATTCGGAGACGGAATGGAGACAACATAAAATGTGCAATACGAAAAACACCAGGCACACATAGGTTCACTTGCGCCATGGAACAATTTGGAATTTTCATTTTTCATGACCACAATTTCATAATATAACGAAGCTGTAAAGGTATTTATGTAAAAAAATACACAGAGTACACATACGAAGCTTTCGTTTTGTGAAACTGTTTTTTGCGTTTTTTGGACTAAACAATATACCAAAAGAGTCAGCTATGGTGAGCAATAGGAAAAATTTAAATATGTAATTGCATGAACTATGTCGTAAGTTAAGTTACTGATGTTTCAAAAACTATTAACTTATGATGTTCATCATTAAAATCTGCTATTCTGAATTTAAGGGTATAACATCATCGTACTGCTTCATTCAACCAACTTCACGTAGAAACACTTTCTCCTAAGTGTTTCTTAGTACCTGCGGAGAGTAAACAGTTCTGTAGTAAGTAGAAGAAATTATGTTTTAGATGCACGGCCCCTGTAATCCGAGTGTATGCTTTTGAGTTTTCGCTTAAATCTCAGCAAGTTTTTATGCTACCCGCGCTGAAAAATTTGAATTTAAGCATTTAATGATATTTCGCATTCAATGGACTACTAACCAGATATGGTCATAATTCATTTTTCACAATCATGGCCCCTTTCATAATTTATAATTCTCTAAATATACCCGTTCCGATCTTGTATATTCAGGCTCATATTATCTGGGCCTCTTTGTGTTTTACTGCTAATTGCAACACGGAATCACGGTATCTGTTCTCGATTAAATTATACAAGTCAAAATACTTTTTGCAGTATAACATTAGCGGCATCTTTCTTCCGTAGCTCACTGTACACGTATTTATTGGTCTATTCGTATGAAATTTGGAATTTAAAGGGTTTTATTGTGTGCTGAATAGAATGCGCGTAAAATAACATACCTCTTATATGAAAAAATTCCGGAGATAGATAGTTAATTAGCATGTTAATTAGCTTAATTAGGAGGTTTCTTCACAACACATAATAGTTCCCTTCAAGTGCTTTCTTCAACGGTACTTTTCTTGTTTGGATGCGGAAAAAACGGTTCAAAAGTTAAGGGGGTGGCTCGTTTTTTTTTGTTTTTTATGTATGTGACATTGCAAAAGCTGAAGTTTCACTTCAGCAGGATTTTTCTTTACCGAAATTATTCAACATTGTACAGAAAAATTTAATGAGCCGTTCTTTTTGGTGGAGAGATTTTATCTGTTATGTAAAGAAATATCCCCAAGCACCGCTATACCCGTACAGTGAAATTTCTTAATCAACGCATTTATCTTGAGAAATAGAGTACCCCTCGAAAACAATACCTTAATAATAATATTTGATAAGTAGATTTTTCATAATGATGTTAGTTTAGGTACATATACCATTATAAACTTATTAGGTATGATATTTACGGTTTCATTCTTTTTTTAGGGATGTTTGATTTTGAACAAGCATAAGACAAAAAGTTTTCCAAACAGTTCTGGATACAGCTTTTTTTAACTATATAACTGCGAGTATAATTTATATATGTCAATTAATTTCCAGCATGGGTATCTTTATTCTGTAGATTGGCGTGGTCCAGATACGTTGGAGAGTGTGTTCCATTGAAATTTTGATCTGACGAAGGTTTTCCCCGGGAGGGTAAGGGAAAACCGTCTTTTACTTCTCGTGTAAGCTATTGCCAGATGCTGTTTTTGAATTTCAGCCGTCGCAGGAATTTTTAGTCTTCATGCGGCTTATTTTTTACCTGCCAATACTACACACGTTTGTCTTCGGTTTATCAGAGCTCCCACCACCACACACACTTCATTTGAAGCGTGACGTTGTTGTTTTTATTTTATTTTTTATGATTGAAGGCTCAACGGGCACCATGAGCAACTCAATGAGCCATATGCAGTCGCTCGTTCCTAATTTAGGGTCAATAGCTCCCTGGGAACGAAGAGATGGAAGTGCCGTCGAGGGAGAGTGCCGTGAGGGAAGAAAATCATCCAGTCCTCACCGGGATTAGAACGTGGACCCTTCTCCGATGAATATTCATAAATCAGCGCTTAGACCACTGAGCCACAGGGAGCTTTATTGCTGTTTCAAAGTTTTGTTGTATGTACTGTGGTTGATGTGGTGTTTTTCGTGAGTTAACTTGTGGTGTACATGTGGGATGTCGTGCTGGAGTTTTTGTCCGTTTTCTGTTTTAAAAAGTTTCGTGTGTGTACTGTGGTTAAAGTTGCTTTTTCCACGGGAGAACTTACAGTGTACATGTGAACTATGGTGTTTGCGTTGAGTGGAAAAAAGCGGTCCACTCTACAGGAATCAAACTCATGAGAAGCATTTTTTGTGAACTGAAGGGTTGCACTTGGTGTCCGATGGCGTGCATTAATCAGCTTATCCAGCACTTAAGGGTTCTTTGTAACTGTGTTCGAGATACTGGTCTGCAGGGCGTTAGAGGAGAGCAAAAATCACATTCTTCAAATCCATGTGTAGTGTAAACATGTTCGAAGTCAGAGATTTGTACTAGCTTTGTACCAGTGCATTACATTATTTACAGCAGCAATGTTTTTCGATACCAGACACTTTCAGATGTGAACCACCCCGTTTTCCTGTTCACTTGTTTTTCCTTTTGTTTTATTTTAAAATGTTTACTAACACAGAATACACGAAATAATTTTTATTTACCTTTCGTGTAAGATCCACACAAAAATTGTTCTGCTACTGTGAAGTCTCGGGCAAAAAAGAAACTTTTCGAGGGATCATTTTGATGCTAAAGTGAGAGCTTGTGTATGACCAAACGTTTTCAGGAAATGACTTTTACAGAAACATCTTCTGTTGTGTGTATGAGTGCAAGGTAAGATTCTGAAGCGTGATGGTTTTCCAAGCGTTTCGATATATCTGAGGCTGCAAACTTTGATGGAGCCATGTTAAGATTTGGATCAGAAAGTATATGTAGGTTGTATTGTGTAAGTGAGTATTCTCAACTCCCTATGTTCCGATGGCGATAAACGTCCTTTCACACAAAAAGCAAATAAGGTAACCAGAGTAAAAGAAATGATTATCAATGTAAATAACTTTACGATTTCATAGAATTGCGCCGTATATATGATATTCTGGTAAAAGGGGAAAACCGTGCTCTTTCATTGAAAATATTTCTGTGCATAGCTCATTTCACCTTTGCTAAGAAAAATACTACAATCATTGATTTCCACCGATTCCAAGTTTAGGCCAGCGCCCTGGTGGTGCAGTGGTCTAAGAGCTAGCTTATGATCATTCGTTCGAGAAGGGTCCGATTTTGAATCCTGGTGAGGCATGGATGTTGTGTTTGTCTTACGGCACTGGCTTTCTCTTCCTTCGAACCAGTTACCCTAAATTAGGGACGGGCAACCGCTTATAGCCCACTGGAGTTACTCACGGTGGTCGTTAAACCTTCAATAAAAAAATCCAAGTTGTTCCGTGCAAAGTCACGGAACAACTGGATATCATTTACTATATCCTTGCTATTATTTCGAATTGATGATCCTAAATGCAATCCATGGACTAATGCTTTTCCCTTACTCTGAAATGATTGGAGAAGTACCTTTGAAGTGTTACAGGTATACCTCCGCAGCGTTCTCCGACGTATTTAGGTTACTTTTTGAGATCGTAAACGATTTTTTGCGGACGCCTTTACCGACATAAACACTACCTCACTATTTCTTTGCACGGCAGTTGCGGCCAAGGTTTTCCTTTTTGCGATGAGAGTATACCTGTAGCTATGTCTCCTCCTACAGTGAAAAGCTACCAAGCACTTAAGGATATAACATGGAGAGAGCTTGGCAGAAACTTTGTAAAAGACATATTTGTAAATGCAAAGAAACATATATCAAACCATATTAAATAAACATAACAGCTAGAACTAATGTTACAGATATATGCAGTAACATTCACGTACCTATTTCTTCCATTCAGTTATTTTAATTATACTTTTTAGTTCATGAAGCTGCGTATTAAACACCATCCAAAACCGACGAAAGAACGCAACTGGTTAACACTGTTCATTTTACGAAAGTGTAACTTACATCACTATTTCCTGATCGCATAGTAAATTTAGAAAGTCAGTTCAACTTCATACTAAACAGCGCCCAAACAAACAAAGAACAAAGGCTTATATATATCTCTTTACGTTTTGTTTTCATTAGAAATCCTATGCTGTCATTGGTTTCTTTCATTTGAGGTCACAATGCAGAAACAGAGCGGAAACTAAACACAGCGTGCAAAGGTAACTTAAGGTCCGAAGGAGAACTTAAAAGCCTCTGTGAGTAAAGGTTACAGTTTTCTGCACTTAAATGTTTTCGTTTCGTCACGCAATTACTAAAGAAAAGAAGAAAATGTCCAGTTCAGAATGAAATTGTTCACTAATATAAAGTAGTTACATTCTCCGGTTTTCATATGCGCTTCTAAAATTACGTTGCGTTGTGGAACCTGAGATTTTACCAAAACAAAAAAGGGTTTATATCGACGAAATATTTCCCTTTCTTTCCTAACTTCCATAGCCTTAATATACTGATTAATATCAATTTTAGGGTAGGTAGATATGAACGCGCAAAAGGCGTGACTATTGGATATACAAGGCCTTGTAATTTTGTGCGATCCAAAGCAATCGCCGTCTTTGCTTTAATGATAGCAAACCATTCTAAATTGCATTTCGAGATTTTAAATAGATTATATCGGGATTAAAGATTTAAAGCACAAGCAGCTTTAAGTCTTTTGGAATTTTCTCAGCTTGTAGTTGTTTCATGGTTAGTAATTTCCGCTGCATTTCCGCCGACCGGTTAGGATATTTATGACATGTTTCATATCGGTAGAACATTTTTCGTTTACATTTCAGAGCCACGTTTTTTCGATATTTCATGTTTTGCGAATGAGTAATAAAATAATCATAGTTACTTTTCGTTTCTTAATCTCCGACTGAAGTAAAGGGCAACGGAAGAATTTGAATTAGAAATCGTTCTGGCTGAAATAACAGGACATTGCTTTGCAGTTTGTTTGTTGACGCACACAGCAATAGAACGATATCTGAAGTTAATCGAATAAATGTGCAGGCAGATAGATGCCAAACGAATCAGGCAAGTGTACATGGATAGCTTCCAGAAAACTTGAAAATTACGTCCTACCTGAACGGGAATCAAACATGCAGCTCTCGTCTTATGTTCAGGTATGCTACTGTTGCACCACCCAAGAGACGAAAAAACCTCCAAGCAACTGAGGATGTGTTTCAAGACTCACATGAAACGCTCAGTCGTGGCACAAATCGAAGCTTTATTTTGTTTATCATTTATTTCTGAAGACTTATTTCTTCAGGGGGAATCGCCGTCTGCTTGCATGCTGCTAAGATCAAGCATCATAAATGCTTCTGATTTGCGCAGCAGCCGAAGGATTTCATCTGTGTCTTGAAACACATCCTGAGTTGCTTGGAGTTTTCGTCGTTCTGGGTGGTGTAACGGTTACATACCATAACGTGAATCGGGAGCTGCGAGTTCGATTGCCGTTCCGGGACGTTGTAATTCTCAAGTTTTTTGAGTCATGCATGTGTACTTGCACTGATATGTGAAGTTACCCGAATTATGAAAAGGTTTTAACATTTACAGTTTTTCTAGCACAACGCTAACCTTTTTTGTTAACGCAATTAGGTTATCTTTTTTCCCAGAAAAATAGGAAATCCCGAAACTCCCCATCACTAATAAGCCTGATCAAATACCGCTCCAGCCCGAAATAAACGCATAGAGAAATAGTGAATGATGTAAACAAGCCACCAGTAGCAAACGATTTCCCTCCACAGCTACGTCATCCACAGAGTCTCACAAAAATGCCTTTCACTTCTGGGCATCGAAGTGTTCCAATCTGCGTGTACAATGTTATTAAAACGTTCAAAAGTCGCGAAATGACACAAACAAAGTCACGAAGCGAAACGTTAAAAAACACGCCAATCCGTAGCAGTTTGGTTGTACATGTTTCAAATATTCTGAATATAACAGGGATTTCTTGATATAATGGCTACGAAGGTGACTGTTCCATCTCATTCTAATTATTATTCTTCCTGGATTATTTGTATCACGACTATTAACAGTAGTGAGAATATTATATTTATTATTATAGGTATTTATATTGTGACTTCCTATACGACGCAGGAACCTACACCTAAGGACTTCTGCGGAAGTTGAAACAAACTATTATTCTTCATATTTAAAAAATTGATACTCATCAAATGACAGGACCTGTGGCTCATAGTAAAAATTATGGTTATTATTATTATCTGATATTAGGAAATTAAAAACTGAGTTTAACTGACTTTTCTGAACTGCTTTGAGTTTAGAGAAGAAGACATAGCGTTATCCAGTAGCACTTCGCTTTTTTACTGGATTGGGTGGCTTTGCGTTAGACTGGAATGTATGGATTTATTAAGCAGGTATTTCTTATTGTGGCTACTAAACATATCTAAGACAAGAGACTGATTCAATCGGCAATTTCCCCATTATTACTAAATACTTCATGGAAGATAACTTCTTTATCTTCGGAAATATGTGTTCATTCCTTATATATACTCGTACAAAAAGCCTTACGTGGAAAAGTTGATAAAACCATTCATTTTTTGTCAGGAAAGACGTTCGTTAATATATCGTTATTGGAAAAAAAACCTTACTAGCCCTCCCAAAAACACAGGAAACCTTATTTTACAGGCTGCTTGAACAATAAGATGTCTCCCGTTCAGAAATAGCACATATCAGGAAAGATATCGCAAAAAAAAACAAAAAAAAACGGGGATTCTTGCAAAGAAATGCTCGCAACTGCGAAGGCTAATTTAATCGGGTTTTATACATAACTCCCACCTACGGTTATTTGATATGATAATTTTGCTCGTTGAGGAAATAAGCATTGTGTAATTTTACATCAATTTCCGTGCTTCTCGTCTGCGTTTTCCCAACAGTGGGGCGGCACCGCAATGTAGGAACACTTGCTGTCCGGTTTGCTTTTTCCTTGCAAGACATCTCAGGAAGATATCACTCACTACAGCAGCCAATGGCGCTTTGCGGCGAGAGAAAGAGAACTTGATGTCACGCCTTCGTATTTTGCCAGGACCGTCGCATAACTAATGTGAAGTCGTCGAACGGAATACTGCGTCGATTCAAACAATTCAAGCCACGCCTTGTACACTCCTAATCTTTAACCTGTTCCACAGAGTGGATCTCCCTTTTTAACGTTTTGGCCGGCTTGTTAACGTTTCCCATGGTGACTTTCCGTGGTCTACTGCGCGGTAAAAATAGTGCCACAACGGAATGCAAAGCACTCATTGGTGCTTGCAAAAAGAATTAGAACAAATTGCCGTGAAGCAAAATAATGTTGCTCGTTTACATTTAAACAATGTTAATCCGCTTTGTTGAACTGGACTTATAAAAGTTGCTTGAGTTTAGAAGAGCCCTAGCGTGACCAGTAGTCTTTGCTTTTTTGTGGATTGGTTGGGTTTTCGTTAAAGGCTTCAAAATGAATGCATGTATTGATATTTTGGATACCTAATTGTATCCCTCAGCTGTTGCCGCCTTTGACAAAGGAAGTGGGGAGGGTGGGGCATCGGTGAGAGATGGAGGTTATAACTAATCCTCAGATAAAAACAGTCCGGCGTTTAGGGGCCGCGGTAGCCCAGTGATAAGGCAACGTTCGTGACTGCCACGGAAAGGACCTCAGGTTCGATTCCAGCGGTGCTGTACAAACGCTCGATCCACTAAATATCCGATGTGTGTCGGATAGGCACGTTAAAGCCGTCGGACCGCGGGTACTGGCACCCTGGTAATAAATAAGGGCGTCTTCCTCCCCCTTTCTACTTAACCGCTTCTGTGTCACTTTTCTATCGGGCGCTCTAGCCCAAATCACCTAAGCTTCCTATTTCTAAGGGGTTGTTTTAGACCTGGGGTCAGACACTCCCCTTCCTAAAATCCTCTACATTTGATCAGTCCGGGGTTTAAATCGTAAAAGATAGGATCAAACACCTGCCTAACACGTGGGAAATCCTCGCGGAGAAGGGACACACATAGCACTTTCGCAACAGCTCGTGTAGAGTAAAGCAACAGCTCGTGTAGAGTACTGCATAATTTTTTTAAATCTTACAAGCTTGATTTCAGCTGAAAATTTGGCCATATTTACAATGCTGCACTGGTCTCCTGCGATTTATAAATCGTAGTTGACGTATTGCCAGCTATTAGTGTTTTCAAAAAGTGCTGTGTTTTGGCTCACTGCACGAAGCCAAAACCCAACATTCTGAAAACACTATCAATGCCAGAACTTCATCACGATGTATCAGTAACACTAATACAATAATTATCTTTATCTCTAGAACTAAGTTGGTTCATTTATTAAAACAAGAACTTTTTTCATGAATGGAATACGGAGATTACACCATACAATACAAATTTCCATCATCAAAAATACCGTGACAAGGACTTAACATTCTTGTCATATTTACACCGAAAAACGGATTCACATCTTCAAAATTTGAAAGAAAGATTTTTATTTGATACGGGGAAATTTCATAAGGTCGAAAGTTTGTAGTATATACCTTAATACATATTTTTCTTTCCAAATGTTCTTTGAAAGTGGTTGAATGTTAATCTGTTTGCTTTTTCTCTTATTTACGTAAGGTAAATGTGCAATGGAAACATCGCAACGAAAATTTATGATACGTTTATTCAGACCTTACTTTCATGCCAAATGTCTTTTCACCATTTGACAACCTATCAAGTTTGCGGCAACCATATCACAAATTGATACAAGCTCTCAAACAAAATTACCTAAACGTTCCCTCCAAATACCTTACCTAGCTACAGAAATGACGGTTCCTTAACCGGGATTCCCGAGGCATCCTCACACAATAATATCTCCTAACATCTCTGCTACAACAGTTTTTCGTTACAATACCCGTTTGACGCTTACCATTTCAAATGAACACACCAAGTTGTTTGACCGCTTTGTTTATTATCTAACTGATATCTTCCACTTCATCGTGCCAATGAGAAATTAAACAGTGGGACCTTCAGGATTTCTGCGATGTTACTAGTAGAAAGCTGAGGAGCGGCTGAAAACAGGGATACCAAACTGCCATTGATTCTTTTCTGCTACCTTTTTTCTTTATATCCCAAACTTTTCATTGCTATGTGATTTTGGGAAAATTTATTTTTCATTTCCTTAAGATCTGATATCCTTTGACATGTGGTACTTTTTTAGTAAAATGTCACGGCCAGTGAGGAAAAGTTTTAGAATTTGAATCCGAATCCGCTTAAACTCGTTCTCTCGTACAGATTTATTTTATGAAATATTTATTTTGAAGCGCAGATATATATCTGCTGCATAGTGAACCTGACGCCTTTGCTTTTCACAAAAAGGTACTGGAAAAAGGAAGTTTTGATAAAAAATAACTATATGAGTCACAGATGTGACCCCACTGTCCCCCGTGAAAACAATGTGATATTCACAACTAACACTTAAAAAGAAATGATGATTCTTATTGCAAATGTGGAATATACTGTTTTTAAAATTTTAAATTTTTGAAAACTTTAACAACTATTTTTTTTGGTTGAAGGTTTAACGACCATCTTGAGCAACTAATGGGATGTAAGCAAGCCGTCCGTCCGCTTTATTCAGTGGCACTGGTTCCAGGTAAGGGAGAGCCAGTACCGTAAGACAAACGCAACATCCATGACTCACCGGGATTCGAACGCGGCCCCTTCACGAGCTAATGGTCTTAAGAAAGCGATTAGACAGACCACTGCGCCATCGAAAAAAAAAAATACCTCGGAGCAAGTACCTATTCCTTTAAAAAGGTACTGTTCCATGTGCGAGGTGTTTCAGCTCGGACTTAACAGTGAGAAGCTCCATTGGCTTCAGAGAAGTGCTTTCATCTATAATAAAGCTGTTGCACTAGGATGAATAGCGTGAAAATGTGTGTATCTTACGCAATGGCAACTCGTGGCAGATTGTCAGCATGTGGATGGTAACTTCTATGCCGAACAGCTACAGTAGGTCGCTTGATACTCTGCTTCAATGCTACCCAGCGTTTATTAATAGGAAAAGGGCGTTGACGTAAGTTTGCAATGCCGCAAATTACACCCCAAAAGTGACCTTACAAATGGCACTACAACGGGCTGAATGATGTTGTTGATGTAGGAGGTTGCTGTTTAACGTACCCGGTACAAACACTAGTTGTGTACGGGAGTGATAGCTGATCCGCTCCCCACCGCAGGAGACCAGGTTGGTAGGCCCTGTGTGTCGCTGGCGTACGCAAGAAAGGTGGAGACGCTCCCCTGTGTGCGTCTGCGATACCACGCATACCACGGCCCATTGGAGACTCCCAAGCAGAATTTGCTTTCATCGCTGAACACGACCAGATCGCCAATGCGTTCTGCTCAGTGCAGACGTTGGCGACACCCCTGCAGCCGTTCCTGACGGTGGGCTGGAGTCAGAGGTACACATGCCAGAGGCACACGTTGCACGTTGTCCAGCATCCAGTAGACGGTTGCGGATTGTTCGCACAGTCACCCCAGGGGGCAACGGCAGCTCGGATTTGCGCGCCGCATTGAATGTTCTGCTTTGTAACTCCGCTCTTCTTATGTGTCGATCAGGTCCGCTCATCAGTCCGTCTGTGACCTCTCGGTTCCACGTCTTCCCGTGTGGGGAATGTTCCTCAGACGATCTACGCCACCATCGTACCACCACCGATGCGCCCGTCCAATTCGCTCCGCAATACGATGATACGACCACCCGGCCTCGCGGAGTCCGACTAGACGACACTCCCTCAAAGTCCGATAACCTGCTGAAATCCTACACGTCTTCCATGTCCAGGCATTGCAGCTTCTTCAGGAGTCTTCCCACGTGTCCGTACGCCGACGACGGAGTTATATTCACTTCGCCATACGCTCCTTAAATACCACCGACGATAATTTGCATATTATGCCGTGCTGGGGCATAAGCGCTCACCGGTTGGTCCCGAAATTAACATCACACCTACATAAACTAGACCCCATTAACATATGCAAATTTTCATGATCGTCCGCCAATTCCTTCTTCGTTGTTTCTTTTTTCACTTTCCGGCAGTGTATATTTGGAGTAGCAGTTTCGTTTTCAAGTTATGCACAATTCCTCATCTATAGGGAAGATAGATACATATAATATTTTATTATTTTTTTCGATATATCTGCTTTTTACAGTCGGATTTGAAGAAACCTTTTTTTGTCGGAGAGCATATCTGGTGTGCAATATTCTGAACATAATTTTACAAATTTTCTTAACTTGCACAAGTTTGCTAGCAGAGGGTCCTATCGCCAGATCGCATAAGCGAGGTTTTTTTTGCACATCTACGCATCTCACAACCTAATTGGAAAAAATTGGCGTTCTTTCAGATACAAGTAACCACGAAAGTAGGTTATTTAGTGCATATTTCCTGTCTAGAATAATACACGATGTTCTTTCCACGGGACAATTAGGTTTAATTCGTTTTTCCCGATATCTCAGCTCCTTAAAGGGTGCACTGAAAAAATTCTCTCAACACCAGATTCCAGTGACTTTTTGTAGGAACATTTTGCGTGTACTTGTGTAATACATAACATGCGCTCACATTACGTATTTTAAACTATGCGTAGATTTTCTGTAGGTGGTGAAAGTGTACTTTCTCTTGTGATGAATACATACATTTTTTTATGAGTCTCCCTTGAAATATATTTTACATGTCAAAAATTATTTAAAAGACAATGCTCATTACAAACAAAAAATTCGGTTTCATCTTTCTTGTTTTACGTTGTACCGGTGATTTTGATTTTGTGTACTTGGTTGTCTTTTGCCGTCATTTACACCATTCTTGAATTTCTCCGTCTTGAAACAGTTTTAATGTTTTTGAATGTTTATGGTACTGTTGTGAACCGTTTTCTAATAAATATGCTATTCCAATGAACCTCCATGCCTTGTGTTCGAGTTTCTCTAACTTTGTCTCTCCTTGAAGAGAGGCAACGCTTAATAAGTACTTTTGCTGTGGACAAACTGTTCTTTCTTGTTAACAACATATTACATTTCTGTACCCCGCGCATTGAGAAATCGACCGTATACACTACAAATTCCATGCTGCTGCATCTTTTATTTGAATTATATCTTTTTTGAAACTAACGTTGCTAAGAGACATAAGTAATGTAAGAGTTTACGGTTATTTCAGTTAATTTTTGCTTGACGGTCCTATCGCCAGATCGGGAAATGTTTCGTGTAAATTTCCATACCACGTACTTTAGTATTACGTAACAAAATTTGGTCTGTGTTTCTAGCGAACAAGAATACACAGACGTTTGAGTGATCACATTAACTAGTACCGTCAATAAACACCGTAAAATAATTTAATACAAAGACCCTGAGAACTGAAGCATTAAGTCATAAAGAAGTGTTTCACTATTTTGTATCCTACACCACCTTAAAACTATGTTCGAATTATAAACAAAAATAAGAAATGAGAAGGAATACTGACAAAAGTGAAATTCAGAAACATCAACTACTAGAAGAATGGTTTATTTCAAAATTACAAAAAATATTCCTTTTCTTTTGCCAAGAGCTGCACATGCCAGCTCAGCAAAAAAGATACATTTTACACGAACGGTTATGACAAATTACAAATGCATGATAAAAATAGAAATGAGGGCATGATATACATTAATTATTAAAGCTATCGCTTTAATGATTTAGTTAAGTGCATAGGTTTTACACTCAAAAAGCGTTACATCAGCATGGCAAGAGGACATACCGCTTCAAGAAAAGGGAAATTCTCCTTTCAATAGTAAATCATCAAGTAATGTTTTCTCTGCGAGGAATATCAAAAGTCAACTCATGTATTTCCTTTGCTGCGCATTAGCGTTATCTTGAAAAGAAGCTATTCGAGCAACTAATGAATCCAGAGATCACCAACCATGCGGATGTTTCAGTTTTTTGCTAACTGTTTCTCAACGAAGGATATTGTTCAAAAGGTTGAATACCCATTGAAGAAAGAAGGAACATGTTTTCCAGAATCCAACACATTTCCTAAGTACGGACACATTCTTAAGATGTATCTAAGATCCCTTGGATTGAATAACGTGACAAGAAACTGCACTGTGGGCTAACGTTGTGAAGAGACTTTATTTGAATTCCTTTGTTCATCCCAAAGAAGTTTCTCCGCTTTCAAACATACAGTCAGTTCTTTCACAGTTTGAATCCAAAGTTTTTCTGAGATCACAAAGTTTGTATTTAGCCAACATCATCGTCTCTCTGCCGGTCGCATTCAGGGTTATCACCTGAAGGCTGGATTAAACCTAAGCGTTGCAGTTCAGGACAACTTCCAAGCAAACAGGCTCCCAATTTTCAACAACGCTCGGGCACTTAAGTGACGTTATATTAAATTTCAGACGGTGCATTTCCGCCCTTCTTCCGCTACCGCGTCAATTTCACATATGGCGTCAGCTGCGACTCCACTATCAGGGGAATCAAAATCTCGAATTGTTGGCATATGCGTCAGAAAGCAAGCGACTCCATCTTCCTCATCCGAATTACGTATATCCAGGTGCCGGAGCTTCATCAAACACTTCACATCCGCACTGTTTGATATAACAACACAGCTTATAATGTGCTTGCCAACAGCTTCGGTTTCTTTGTGACCGCAGAGGGCGAATAGTCCGTCATCCTTGTATTCCTGAAGAGCACAAAGTCAAAGATTCTAAAAAGAATAAGTGAGATTGGCAATTGCGTCCATCGTTTCCACGATTAATAGAAGTACATGCATATAGATTCAGAGCTCTTGTAGATTTAACTTCATGATTCCTAAACATAGAGTTGTACGTAACCGGGTTGAACCTAAGTGCATCAGCCCGAAAAATTCTTGCAAATCCTGAAACAAAAAGGAGAAGGATAATTTAGATCATTGAAACAAAAAAACACTTTCTCTAAATTTCCTGTATCATGGGCAGGAAAGTGAGAAATTGTAATGTATTTGCTAAGTAAATACAGTGAGCAACATTGCAATGAAATCAATACCGAGAAGCAACATAATCATTAGAAAAAGTCATGTCGTATCTTCCTGTATGCTTTCAGACACGCAAGGCATGAAGTGTTTTCTAAAGATCTCTTCTTTTACATTGAGGGATTTAACGACCACTGTTAGCAATTCAATGCGCTATATGCAGTCGCCCTTCCTAACTTAGAGCCACTGACTTCAGGGAAGGGGCGAGAGCCAGTTCCATAAAACAAATACACTACATTCATGCCTCTTTGGGAATCGAACCGGGCTCATCTCGGATGAATGATCAGAAGCCATCGCTTTGATTTTCTTACTGTGGCCGCCGGAAGATCTTAAAAATTATGAACATATTCTACTGACTGAGGCAAAATATTTATTGAAATCTTTAAGAACTGCATAAGGAGAAAAGTTGCAATAATCCTTTATCTATTTCTGCGTAATTGCCAATTTAAATATAAAAGAAAGAATTTATTGTAAAGTTATCTGAACCGAATTTCTGGCCAGAGCTTCCTTTCCAAATGGAGCATGATCGTTGAAAATTGTTACATAACTTTAACGCAAGTTTCTTGGTTTTTAATTTTTCTACACTAAAATGCAAACAGATAAGTGTCATACCACAAATTGATGAAGAATATTTCCTTAAACTTTTTACCATTTCTTTCTCTTACTAGGACGTTAAATATGAAAATACCGGATTTGTTTACGGCTTCGTGTAATTGACAAGTGATTTAGCAATTCACTCGAAACTTAGTCGGAAGTGTAATGCTGAATGTGGTACTTGTAGATGAGTAGAATTGAACGCGCCGAGGCTTCTGCTCAGAAAGCGCTGAATTTATTTCGTCTTTGTCATCAGTTTCATGAGGATTGTTTTGCATTTAAAAGGATCCAAATTATTTTCACTTTTAAAATTAAACACGCGGTCGACTAGAAAAAAAAAAGGCCGTGACTGCCACCAAGAAAACCTCAAGGTTCCACTTCAGGCACATGTTCGAACGCTCGAACCACTAATTATCCGCCAAATGCGTTGGATGGGCACGTGAAACCGTCGGGCACCGGATACAGGCCCCACGGTTTTTAAATAAGGTCGTCTTCCTTCCCCTTTCTACCTCGCTTCCGTGTCCCTTTCTTATCGGTCACTCTGGCCCAAATCTCCTAGCTTCCTCTTTTTAAGGGTTGTTTAAGACTCTGGGGTTAAATATTGCTTTCCTAAAATCATTTCCATCTAAATTTTTGAAGGTGCCATTCGATTTTTTTGGTTGTAAATGTGACCAAAGATAATGGTAGAGTCAGATAATATCTAAAAGTCGAACCTTGGCTGTTCTGGGCGGTGCTAGATGGTTAGCATACCCGGGCATGCTATCTGGGAGACGCGGATTCGAGTCCACTCGAGGTCGATGAAAATTTTCAAGTTTTCAGATATTATCTGACTTAACATCTTTGTCACATTTTACACCAAAAATCGGATTGTTATCCTCAAAATTTTTATTAAATGGTGTAAATCCCATCTGTTCTTTTTCATGAATTTATCCTTTACCTATGATCATGATCTGAGTCTGACTAGAAGAAACTATGGATGATACGGAGGCGTTGACTTACTCTGGTCGCTTGTCAAACGGCACAAGAACTAAAATTCGGTGTACATCTTGGTAACATTTTATTGATATTGAACGGTATTAGTCAAAAGTCAAGAAAGATAAATACGGTAAATGGGTTCCACATGATCCTGACTCTACAAACAACACATACTGCTCTTCTCTGTTTATCAGCAGCAAAACGACCACTTTACCCAGAGTAGCACCACCTTTGCAACTTAACGTAGGCCTAACAGTGAGCCCATCATCTTTTGGGAATAGAAAACGTTCAGCTCAGCATTGGGCCTACGTTAAATTGCACAAAAAGGCTGTTACTACCTACCGGTAACGACTCTGACCCAAAAATCTTGTATCACTATAAATACCATAACGCCTTAAACGCTTTCTGTTGTTTCACATCTTTGTTTAATAACAACAGTAGTGACTAAGGGTGACTCCAGCTTATCCCTCACAGGTCGAGAAAATTTGAAGAGCAAGTACGGGTAGGAAATCAACCTTTGACACACTCTAGACAAGCGTTTCAGGCGGCTATAGCCGTATTTTGTACGTACGGGCTACGGGCGTTTTTAGAACAATTTTATCTAGTCGATCTAATAATTGATATTTGGAATTTACTTAAGAATGTTCAAAATGAAGAGGAGAGCTTGTGCAAAAACACAAGGTTTTTCCGTGACGGGCATTGAAACCGTGTCCCCCCTCACTCTCGAGTGAATCGCTTGCCCTCTGACTGAGCTACACGGACATAATGTCTCGCTGCAGATTTGTCGTCTTTGACACATGTTTTCACCTCTGTAATACGCCGCACGCTGAAATAGCAAAAATAAAGTATGCTCTTCCGAGTCTAAAATAAAGCCTGCTACATTTTTTAAAATGCTGAAGGCTTAAGGCAAGCCACTTTGTTCAAATAAAATCTAGAAATTTTGCGTTTTATGTCAAAAAATTATCAACCGCATAATTTCAAGATTTATTAATTTCTAGATTTTATTTGCACCAAGTGGGTTGCCTACTAATCATTTTTGGATTTAAAACTCATAATTTCTATGTCTTATTTACACAAAGTGGAGTTTGCATTACGCATTTAGAAAGACGGACAATCTTTCTTCCCGCCCCGGTGACGCAATGGTCTGGGCGATTGCTTCTGATCATTCGACTGAGATGGGTCCGGATTTTACCAATCCCTGTGAGGCAATGGATGTTGGGTTTGTCTTACGGCGCTAGCCATCTCCTTTCCCTAGAACCAGCGGCCCAAATTTAGGGACGGGCGACTGCTTATAGCCCATTGAGTTATATTAAACCTCCAATGTTAAACCTCCAAAAGAAATCGGTTCTCGTTAAACACTCCAATCAAAAGAAATAAAAAATATTTCTAAATACGTAAATCTAAAGAAAACTTTAATTTAGCTCACAAGAGTTGGAGAGTGGAATGCCCCAAGAGCGAAAAGGTTTTGCTCCAGTGACAAAACGCGGGCATAGCCAGATGAAACTGAATATGGGAACAGCATAACAGCATTATTCCGAGGAAATGAGGAAGCTGGGGCATTACTGCATGAGCGAAAAAAATGGATTATACCTAGGAAAAAACTGACTTTGGTGAACCACCAGTTCTAAATTAGGCTCATGATAGAAATATAGAGAAGAAAAGGCCCCCCTCATGACCCGCTTTCGCATGATGGACGTTCCTAACCCTACAGAAATCCAAGCAGAGAGGGGATGCTATGTATACTCATGAAGAGTTGAAGGTTAATGATTTCTGATAGAGGAAGCTTGAATGGCGACTGCCGTTGCCTGTCTAATATTGGATTTCGAACTAAATTTTGTAATTAAAGCTATTCTCTGTATATACATCCAGCACATGTCGGATGCTTCTGCTAACGAATATTTTTAATCCCTTCAGTATATGGTTAATGGAAAGGTTGAATCTTTGAATTAACCGTTCTATTAATCCCTGTAAATCGGCCAACATATAAACTACCTTCAAATTAGTAAAAATAGGCCTGGAAATGTTTCAAATGCGTTAACGCATTGAGCACTAAACAGAGCCACGGAAATCATCCGCGATAGAACAGTGCGGGCAGTAGAGCTAGCACCGGAAATTTTCCGTGCATACCACTTAAGAGGTTGAGGTTGGGGGTTTAACGACTACCGTGAGCAAAGCTTAATGAGCTAAAAGCAGTCGCCCGTTCCTACATTAGAGGCCATTGATTCCAGGGAGGGGAGAAAGTCAGTGCCGTAAAGACAAACACAGCATCTATGTCTGATCGGGATTTCAACCGGGACTCTCCTCGGACGAATGATCAGAACCCATCGCTAAGACCACTGCGCCACAACGAAAGTTTCATCGACTCTCATGTCTTATTAAATAAGGAGCTTGTTACTTCTGTAGCAATAAGGTCATACGAAAAAAAAAGAAAGAAAATAAAATATGTTAGAAAATACTACCTCTAGAATTACATGGAATGCAATCAGGCAGTAGTTACTTTTTATATCTTGTCTCTCTGTGGTGTGAATTCTTCAGGAGCAATAATGAAATAAAACATTGTGAATAACAGGACCTGAAGTTAAATGTGCTGTGCCCTGCGAAAGTCCGACATAACCTTGAGTGAATCGTCCACGGTGCAGCACAGAAACACATACCTGAAGCCGGTACTTCATCCCAGGAGTACGAGGATCTGGTTTTGTGTTTTGCAGCGGGTGTAATGCATTAACTTCCTTCCCATAATGGCGTTAAACCATCACGGCAGAGAGTGACGTTTTGCAGTGAAAAATGTCCATGGAAACAGCCTTCGTCAGTTAATCAAGAAGTGGCTTCCATATTTCATATCTCATATTGTCCATAGTTTTCATTTTTTCTCCATGATAACTGACCCAACCCCGCCACCCCCCCCCCCCCCGTTGCACACCAGATGATCAAGATGCTGCATCAGTTTACGAAGGAAAACTTATTCCATCTCCCTTATTCGCCTTGATTTTTGTTCCCCTATGGACAATGACTTCTTCAAGCACCTGGAGACCTTTCTGCAGGGTAAATCGTATTCCAATTAAACTTTAGTTAAAACCGCATTCCGTGATGTTGTTCCATTACCAAGTTCAACAGTTCTTCACCACTGCACGCCAGGAAGCTTGCATAAGGGTAAATCAAAAAGTAAGGTCAATGTTGTCGTATTTTTAAAGAAACTTAATTGGGATACCAGATAATAATTACCTTATTTCTCAACATAATGCTCCCTGTTCGTTCCAACACATATTTTACCTTTGTCTATGAAGCTTCTGGATTTCTGCAGAGAAAAATGTTTTGTGTTGTTTCTACAGCCCCAAATGTACCACTTTCTGTACCTGGACATCGCTTTTAAAAGAGTGGCCCAAGAAAGCTTCATTCAGAAGGTCTCAAAAATATGAAAGTCGCACCGCGCCAGATCGGGGCTGTAAGCAGAGATGTGTTAACACCTCAAACTTCAACTCGTACATTGTTTTGTTCAGTTGCAAATGCCGTATGTTGGAGGAGCGTTTTCGTGCAACCACACATCTATTTTTTTTTTTTGGATAACATTCCCCGTCATTTTGTGCGAATTTATGGCTTCAATTTGTGCTTTCAGCAAGCTAGAATATGACCAACTGTTAAATGAGTCCCCCTGTGCTTAATAGTGTTCAACGATGGGTCCTTCCATGTCTAAAAAGAGAGTCAGCATTAATTTTTTCGTACCGAAGGGACAACTTTGAACTTCTTTCTGCATGGGGTGCTCGGATGTTTCTACCTCCATAGCTTTGTCTTTTGCTGCCGGGGTCGTAATGATGGACCCATATTTCGTCCGCAGTGAGAATTCTATTCCGAATACTGAGATCTGACTCATACCGCCGGCTGCAAACAAATTTCTGATAAATTTCCAGGCGCTGCTGCTGGTGCGCATCAGACAACTGCTGTGGCACACATCTGGTAAACACTTTATGATACCGGAGATCGTCATGTACTATTGAGGATGTGGAAACATAGCGATTAATGTTTGCAGTTTTGAGCGATCTCAGAATAGAAGTAACCCGGCGATTTTCTTTAAACTAGAGCGTCGATGCTGGAGATCCAAATGGTCGCTTTGTGCAAGAGGGCGACGGACGGCCTGAGCGAGTTTCATTAACAGCTTCAAGGGAATTGGTTCCCCTTCAATCTTTTCTATACAACTTGTTAACAGGCCTCTTGCACTAATACGCTTGTCCTGCCTGTATTTTTGCACCAGCATCTACGCGAAACATTTCAGCGGTGTCACACCACTCAGCAAATAAAAATACTCACTACACTTCTCTGCTCGACGATAGAGCATACCAGACAAACGAGTTGCCGTGTTTACGCACTTACAGCTGCTGGATAACTGCGGTTAGAAGGTTAGCCCCGATTGCATCCACCACGTGTCAAGGTCACATGCCCTCCCCTCTCTAAATAGCAATCTGCTGCACGTCTG